>JANFAE010000432.1:0-87438 GCA_024613145.1 Pisolithus marmoratus
TCAGCTTGCTCCAAGTCCCACTTGAACAGGACATTTTTCTTCGAGAGGTGATGAAGGGGGCGAGCGATTTGCGAGAAGGAGGGGATGAATTGTCGGTAGAAGTTGCAGAACCCCAAGAACTGTCGTAGTTCGTGTAGGTTGTTAGGGGCTTTCCATTCTTGAATGGCTGCCAACTTCATTTCAGAAGGTTTAATTTGTCCTTGTCGAATAAGGAAGCCCAGGGGTTTGAGGCCTCGTCCAAAGAAGACTCCAGCCTCAGGGCTCATTTCTGACAACTTGGCCTTGTTCGAAGCATTGAGGAAGTCCGTGATGTACTCTTCGAGGGTTCTTGACCCTTGTTGAATTGAAGAGAGTTTGAGTAGTGCCATCTGCGAGACATCCCCAACCTTGAACATAAGGTCTAATTTGGCAAGGAACTGTGCCCATGAATCTGTGATCCAAATAGCATCCAACAGAAGATTTTTCTTGGCGTAGTTCTCTGCCCAGGCTTGGGCTGAACCCTTTGTCATGAATGACAAAGTAAAGCCAATTTTCTGTTCTGCTGTTCGGTACACATGAGAGTTGATACCCAGATAGGTTTTGATGGATGTCAACCATGTGTCATAAGTAGCATGGTTTCCATCATACTCTCGTGGTCGATTCAGGTTTAGTTCCTTGTGCCCTACTCCAGAGTAAGAGTCGTGTTCCTGTGCTTTCTCCTCAGAACCTCCTCTAGAGCCTTCAGGGTCTTTTGGTTTTGATGGGATCTTGAAGTCCACTTTGCTTTTGAATTGGCCGTGGTACCAGTCCACCAGCTCGGTGATGGGTATGTCTGCTTGGCCTGCAAATGGTTCTCCCATGTCGATGTCTTGATAGGTGGGGTGGATTTCTTGATGAGAATCCAGAAAGTCGGCTCCAAGTGAAGAAGAGTCTTCTTCCTTTTCAGGAGCGGTTTGCAGTTCTTGTTCCGCGGGTGGTAGTGTTCCTAATCCCAAGGCAGTCATAAGGACTCCGTAAGGATTCTCCAGGAACGAAGGGGTGCCTCGTTGAGTAGCGCCGCTAGCCTTTCTTGTAAGAGCTATGGCCTCTGCTACTGGTGAGGTTTGTTTCGGGGAGGTGGGGGATGCCTCAGCGGCATAGGGGTGATATCGGGATGAAGAGGTGGAAGGTTCTCTTCGAAGAGGTAAAGCAGATGTTCTGGAGGGTTTCTCCTTCTGCTTTTGTTCCTTCTTCTTAGGAACCGGGGGTCGGAATTTAGAAGTGGTCGATCCTGTGGCAGAGGGTGGTCTCTGAGGATCGGGAGGGTTGTTGCCTAAGTGTGAAGACACATTGACAACGAAGAGGGTAGATGTTGGATAGGGGTGTGGACAACGGCTGGGGTAATTCCCACAGTTGTTCCGAGTGTCCAGTGTTGAAGTCTTCTAGAGGGCCAGCGGGACCGCCGCAAGGATGTTCCTCATAGAAGATGAAGGAGTAATCGATCGATCTACTTCTTCAGGGTTGTAGAACTCGAGACTTTGCTAGGGACGATTGTCGACCTAGGAAGACTTCGAAGGGATCTTCGAAGTTCTCGAGGGTTGCGTTAAAGTCGCTAGACTAGCTTTTAGCTTTTGTTACACACAGGGATATCTCACCAGCTGAAATCGACTGGTGTTGGCGATGAGGTGAAGTGCATCATCACTCTTGCGATATCTCCTGGGTTGACCTCGAGGGCTTAATAGTTTTACCCCTCCTATGGCCAAGCGAGCAGTTCTGAGGTAGTATTTATCAGAGAGAAGCTAGCCTGGTTGCAAGATAGCTAAAAGCTAAGGAATACATCCATGTCCCTATGGGTATATATACTACTCAAGAGTATTTGGATATGTGTGCATATATGCGTCGAAGACGTGTCGTGATGCGCTCCAAATACAGGAATATGACTCGAGATGAGTATGAGGGCATAGGGTATTCTCTAGGAAAGGAAAGGGGTCCGAGAAAGGGGATATAGCTACGTGTTCGTGTGAAGAACACATCATGCGCATCCCATTGTAGTCCAAAAGGGGAAGGTGACTCGACACGGGGAAATATGAAATAGGAAGTGTCAAGTCGCGTCGATCGGAGAAGGCTGATCGAGGGAAAGGGAAGCCATATAAGAGATGGCGTACAGTAAGCATCTAAAAGGGGAAACATAATTGAGTAAGTGTCAAGAGACGCGTCTCAAGTACAAAGGAGAAACAGAAAGTCAGCATGCACGAGGGACCCGGTCGGTTAGGCGAAAAGAGTAAGTGGCATATCAGAATCAGTACAGAGATGACTTTCACTAGCTTTTTTATGGGACTTATGATTGAGAAAGTACATTATAATGATGGTTCTGTAGTGGACATCAGTAATCACTGAAAATTTCCTTCAAAGACCAGCCCTAGTGAGCAAGCAAGCTGGTTTGTTGAGTGTGGTGAAAGAGGAAGGCTTAATGGTGCAAATTCAATGTTTGGCATTGTTTACATGCTGACAAAGCATTCAGTTGATCATGTTATATGTTTGGCTTTGTTTGTAGGTCCAAATAACCTCAAATATCCCTTCATTTGGCTGAGATCCCACCTTCCAGCATGAAAGTCAAAAAATTGTCCCAATGAGGTGGTATTTTCATTTGGTTATTCTATCACTGATTTCCATCCAAATATTATGTAATATGGCTCATTAGAAAGCCATGACCAAGGGCTTCAATCCATCCACCAAGATCATGAACTGGATCACATTATTCCACTAGCTACACTGTGATTAGTGAAACTGCAGCAAACATTGGGACAATTTTTTGAGCCACTGTACCTTTCTTGAAGTGGTGCAGGGCAGGGTATTGAGTCATGGCTTGGAAGCAAGCATCAACCTCCTTCTCACCAACAATTGATACACACCACTGAACAAGGTGGTCATGAAAGATGCCCTTGTGGAGCTGATGGAGAATATTGGGTGTCAGACAAGTGAAGATATCGGTGAAGGGAAGCTCCTTCCAAAATGGGTCAAAGACTGCACGCAAACCTTCGGTACCAAACTTTCTTGATCACTTATTCTTTCTCATGCATTGCAGGGTCTTGTATGTATTGGCCATACTGCAACTCGTGCATTCCTCGAGGTCACCACATTTATTGGACTGGACCAAGCAGCAGGGACATCAACTCTCTTTGTTACAAGCCACCAGACATTGCTCTGGAAAGTCCACAATGTACACAGCAAGGATGGGATGAACTCGACAAATATATCCATCAGTGCAGACCATTTCCCTCCCATGATAACTGGCATCTGCCAGAGGATGGAGGAGTAGAGACATTGCATGATGGAAGTCTTGAAATATATCTGTAGGCTACCTCAGTAGACTGTGAGCTACTGAGTAGAGTACTGTACCTGTAGGCTACTACAGGATGTCAGTAAGTAATATACTGTGAAATATATGAGTGCTTACCCTCAGTAGACTGTGAGCTACTGAGGGAACTCTATGAAATGTACTGCTAAGTCCGCTCTAAGGTGATTATGTAAGCATCCAAACATCGCACCTAGGACCTGCAATACAGGGGAGATTTATATGCTCCAACAGGAAGAGGCGGTATCCTGCCAGTGACTGGCTTTCTTCTGGAAGCATTCAAGTTTGGAAACAGGTAGGTATCCTATGAGCATGGTCACATGCACCAAAACTTGGTGTCTGACATCTTTTGAGATATTCCCTATAGTGAGATACACTGGCCATGCTTTTTTGTCCCCACTGAACTGGGACAGAGTTGTTTTATCTGATGACAAGATGGCCAGCACGACCACAGCACCATCAGGCAACCTCACCTTATCATCCCAGTCTATCAGCACTCTATCCCATTGTTATTCAAGGTTAGTACTCACTTGTGATACGCCACCTACTCTTTTCGCCTAACCGACGGGGCTCTCATGCATGCGGTGTAGGGAGCCTATACTCCCTGAGGCTACAGAGCTCCCTTAGCGGCCTTTCTCACTCTCAGTAGTCGCTCGCTCACGCATTACGACACTCCCTTGGCTAGAAACATTGCCGCTGACTCACCAGTTACCGTATTAGCGCCGAGGCTGTCGCCCGCTTAGCAACGCCGCCCACCGCATCCCAGACCCGTTAAGGAAATCGCCGCCTCCCCCCACGATGTACACTCGCTACCCAGGCACGATGTCTGTACGCTTTCCACTTTTACTTACCTTCGTTTTTATGGACTTTACTTGTTTTATCTTCGTCTATGTCGCTGCCGTGCATGTGATTGTCCATGCATCGGTCCTTATCTTTTCTCTTATTACTTTTGACATATGACAGATCCGAAATATTCCGATTTTACCTTAGAAACCACTGTCCTTACGCTACAAAAAGTCCGCTGTACATAGAAAAATAACCACCCACCTTTTGGAGTCAACATCTGCATGTCTGAGAGTTTCTAGAGTCCCCAGAGTCATATCCCTGAGTATTTTCGAGTCTCCAGAGCAGCCTCAGAGTCCCCAAAGCTAGTCTTGTCGTCTATTCGTGGTCTTCGAGTCTTTCTCCGTCAGTAAATTGCCGCTACTTCGTTAAACCGGTCCCCCTGCGTCTACAAGAATTTTCCTGTCGTCTACAAGAGTCTATTATTGCCGCCCTTCGAGTCCCAAGTCCATACAAGCGTCTTCCCACCCAGAAAAATCCCTGCTGCCTGTCTAGGGCGGACTTTCGAGTTCTTCATCGCCAACACCCCCCAGACACCAAGAAAAGTCCTCCTACACCCTTCAGGCCTCCCTACCTGTCTCCTTCCGACTCAGCACCCCTTGGGACGAGCCTAGGTTTTACCTACAGCCTTCCCCACTTTCCCCTTGCGCTCTCACAAGAAGAGTTGCCCACATCGTTTTGGAGCCCACCGTGAGGGGTCTGTAGATCTGGAAAGGAGATCCCTTCGACCTACCCGCTACAGAACTGAACTTGAAGAGCTCTTAGAGCCCTTCCGTCGTCTTTCTATATCGTCCTCTGATCTTTTTGTCCCCACTGCTAACCCCCGTGATATCCCAGAGCTTAACTCTCCCGATACAGAGTTTTTTCAAGCAGATTCCCCCCATCATCCAGAACCTGACTCCCCATCCTCTGTTGATATACCTGGTGCCTTCGAGCTCGACGAGTCGTTTGCACCACCGTCGGATCGCCAAGAGTTATCGCCGCTTACTGACTTATCCTCTTCCTCATCTTCAACAGCTTCGATTTTCGCCGCAGAACAACTCCTCATACCATCATCCTCGTATATCCCCTCTCAGAGTCTCATTCAGCCGCTTGTCCAACCTCCTCCGCCAGTATCAACCAGAAATCCGCCTTCGCTTCGTAATCCGCCTCTTCCTCCGTCGTCAATACCAGTTACCATGTCCGCCACTACCAACCGCCGTGAAATGCCGCTTAGGGGCTCTAATAAAGCCCCCAAATTTTCAGGAAAAACAGAAGATATTTGCGCCTACTTCGAGGATGTCGACCAGATCTGCACTGACGCAGGAATCACCGACGACAAGGTCAAAATTAAGTGGGCCATCCGTTATGCCGACCGAAATGAGTCGGAGTTATGGTCATCTCTCGAATCTGCTGCAGAAGACGACTGGGAGGATTTTACTAAGGAAGTAACCAGTTTCTACCCTGGTGCTGATGTTAAAGGTCGCCAATACACAAAAGTCGACCTCGAGACCCTCCTACACCACCAAGTACAAAAGCCCATGTCGTCCCTCGATGACCTCGGCAAATATGTCCGCGAATTTCGCCGCATCGTAGCCCTGATCAATAAAAAGAAGAAGCTTGCTGACGACTACGTCAACGAGAAGTTCCTCGAAGGTTTTCCCCCTAGGTTCCGTAACAGCCTCGCTACTCGTCTCCAACTCAAAGACTTAGACCATGATGTCGACGAACCGTGGCCATTTGACGACGTCTACAAGCACGCGAACTATCTTCTTAGTGGCGCCCGTAGAAATGTTGCTCAGGTCGACAGCTCGGCATTATTCCCAGAGTCCCACCCCCAACCGACAGCACCGCCAACCATCTTGAAACGAGAATATGTCCAAGCTGCTGACCCCGCCTCCGGAAGCCGCCAGACTCAGTCCTCTGATCAACAACTCCGCCGCTCTTTCGATCCCCGCTGCTTCTTCTGCAGCAGCACTGATGGCCATAGGACAGCCGAGTGTGACCTCTGCAAAGAATATGTCCGCCAAGGCAAATGCACGCTCATAGGCGGTAGGGTTTTCATGAAGGATGGCTCTGACATCCCTAGATCCGCTGCAGGGCGGAATTTCAAGGAAAAGATCGACAACTTCTTGGCTCTTCGAGAGTCCATTATGGCGTCAGCTAATCTCGTCTCTATTCAGTCTCCAGGCACTGCCTCTTCGTCTCGAGGACGTGATACCCCTCCCCACTTCGTCAATACTATGTTCTTCGGCTCTGAAGACACCGCTGAATTTCAGGTGGAGGTTCACCCCTCATCTTACCTCGTCGACAAGGAGATTGAGGATAACGCCGACGAAGAAGACAAGCGTGCTCTAGCCAGAGCCTATGCTCAGGTCGAGGAGCTCAAAAACGCTATCAAGAAGAAGAAACCCACTCGCTTTGACGGTGTAGAAATTCCCGCTCGTCGTCCCCGAAACGCCGCTCCTGCCAGCCCTCCTCTTGCCAACAACTCCGCACCAACCTCAACCTCAAATACTCAGCCGTCATCTAACATCCCTCAGACAAGGCCAAATGCCGCCGAAGCGTCTAACTCGAAGCCTCAATCTAACTCTGTCCCTCAGTTTCGCTACCAGAGCGGCTTTGACGAAGCTGCCGCTACTAAACGGCTCGTATCCCAAGTCTTAGGTGCTAAGATCGAGATTTCAACACAAGATCTTCTAGCAGTCAGTCCAGAAATACGTAAACAGATAAAAGAGATGGCCATGATGAAGAAGATAGCCATTGGTAGCCTCGAAACTGCGGCGGAGTTTTCGTCGTCCTCTGCGTGGGCACATTACGAGCAATACCTTGTGAAGGACACTGAGGGGAAGTGCGTTGGCTTAGCTACGGCCCCTCTCCGTGCTGTAGATGGGATCTTGATGGATAAACTCCAAGTCGAGTGCATTCTCGACAGTGGATGCCAGGTGGTAGCCCTCAGACGCGAGCTGTGGGAAGCCTTAGGCGCCCCACTTCGTTCAGACATGTGTATGACTCTCGAAGCCGCTAACCAATCTAAAGAAAGTACTCTAGGGGTCATCGAGAATGCTACCTTGCGTATTGGGCCAGTCGAGGCTCACTTACAGATTCAGGTTGTCGACCGGGCACCCTTCGACCTCTTGCTAGGACGCCCCTTCTTCTGCCTACTCAGTAGCATCCTGCGCGACTTCCCCGATGGGGAGCAGTCCTTGGAAATCCGTGACCCCAATTCTGGGCAGCAACTATTAGTCCTGACTCGTCCTCGACATCGTCTACACCCTTACCCTCGATTTGTTAATCCAGGAGACGAAGCAGAGTACTTCGCTCGACAGAGTTATCGCCGCCAGTTACAAGAAGTTGGAGAACAGGGTTTTTAATGTCGGTCGAGGACTCGCCAGAGGTGCGAAGAGACCAGAAAGAAATAGTATCCGTGTGTTCTCTCTATGTTGCAGACTCCCCCTCTTCGACTTCAGATTTTATTTTACCTTCTTCCACAGACTCTAAAGAAAACGCCGCCATCGCTTACTTATACGACTATAACACCGCAAGTACGCCCATTCGTGATCCTTTCGACTCGAGTTTCGTTTCCTCAAAAGATCCTTTCCTGTTTTCTACGAGTACTACTATTTCTCCGCTGACACTTTCAGTCCTACGATCCTCGCTTCATTTCGACCCAGTTTATCATGTTTTGAAGTACAAACCTGTAGCGAAGAAGGTGAAACCTATCCCGACTGCGATGCCTGTCGAGTTCAGAGTAGAGCGTCGGGAGATTGGTGACCCTCTTGCAAACCTTCCTGTATTACCATACCACCCCCCTACCTTCGTTCCCGGTTCTAGATTTACGGCGCAACGAGCAGAAGAGCTCGATCTCGACCCTGCAAAGTTCCTTTGGCCGGTGGAGTTATGCCTCGTTCGATGGCTAGTTCGTACCCACGAGGCGGCGTTTGCATGGGAGACCTCTGAAAGAGGAACCTTTCGTGAAGATATGTTCCCCCCTCTGAAAATTCCGACGCTGTCCCACAAGCCCTGGGTCGAACGAAATATCCCCATCCCTCCCGCCATTTTTCGAGACGTCGTAAACATAATTAAAGAGAAAATCGCCGCTGGTGTCTACGAACCATCAACCTCGTCCTACAGATCCAAGTGGTTTTGCGTCGTCAAGAAAGACGGAAAATCCCTCCGTTTAGTCCATGATTTGCAACCACTAAATGCCGTGTCTATCCAGGATTCAGCCGTTCCCCCCTTCGTCGATTCGATAGCGGAAGCTTTTGCTTGTCATTCCATATACGGCATCCTGGATCTGATGGTAGGATATGACCACAGGACCATCCATGACGATTACCGCAACCTTACCACTTTCCAAACCCCTATCGGCACTCTTCGACTCACGAAACTTCCTATGGGTTACACAAACGCTGTCCAGATCTTCCATGGGGACGTCTGCTGGATCTTGAAGGGAGAAATCCCTGAAGTTACCATTCCCTTCATCGATGACTGCCCTATTAAGGGTCCTAAATCACGCTACCAAAACACCGACGGTACCTTCGAGACGATACCTGAAAATCCTGGAATTCGCCGCTTCATCTGGGAGCATCTCCAGAATACCAACCGCGTTCTCCATCGACTTCGGCATGCCGGCACCACAGTATCTGCCAAGAAATGTGTAATCGCCGCTCCGTCTATCGTTGTTGTTGGACATAAGGTATCGTACGAGGGGAGGATTCCAGATGAGGCGAAAGTCCAAAAGATTAAAGACTGGCCTTACTGCACTAACGTCACTGAGGTCAGGGGCTTTTTAGGTCTTTGCTCGTACTGCCGGATCTTTATCAAAGATTTCACCAAGCACGCACGTCCCCTTGTCGAGCTGACCAGGAAAGAAGTCCCCTTCGATTTCAGAGACGAACACTGCGAAGCCATGGACTATCTCCGCTCAGCTATCGTTTCCTCTCCAGCGCTTCGAAGTATCGACTATAATTCCGCCCTGCCCGTCATCCTTGCAGTCGACACCTCCAACATCGCCATAGGATATATTCTCATGCAAGAGGGCGAAGATAGCAAGAGATACCCCGCTCGTTTCGGATCCATTACACTTAACGATCGTGAGCGGCGTTATAGTCAAGCCAAGCTTGAACTGTTTGGCCTTTTTCGAGCCCTACACGATGTGCGGCTTTATATCTTCGGCGCAAAGAACTTGGTCGTAGAGGTGGACACGAGGTATATCAAGGGTATGATTAATAACCCTGACTTGCAGCCCAATGCCACTATCAATCGCTGGATCGCTGGCATCCTTCTCTTCGACTTCAAACTCGTGCATGTACCTGCTGCCAAACACGCTGCGCCAGATGGACTGTCTAGGAGGCCCAAAGCCGATGAAGACCCCGAAGTAGACGAAGAAGAATTCGAGGACTGGGTCGATGCATGCGGAGCTTTCGCAATGGAATTGGTAAATTGCCAAGAGCCGAAGACACTGCCGCTACGTCTTCCTGTCAAATCACCGCCGTCCGTCTACTGCTTATCCAATCCCCCACCTCAGGACGTCAGCGTCTTTACCGCAGTCGAAATGCCGCCAGATAACGCAGAAATAGAAATTCCACGATCCGAGAAAGCGAGGCAGAGAGATGAGAGGTTGGAAGTTGTGTGGGAATTTTTGGGGACGAAGAAACCGCCAGATGGGATAGGAGAGAGAGATTTGGAGAGCCTCGTGCAACTAGCGACAAGATATTTCGTCAAAGGCGGAGAATTGTGGAGGAAAGAACCGCAAGGTCGACACCAACTCGTGGTTCGCCAGCCTAGACGTCTAAGCCTTATTCGTCAAGCCCATGACGAGTTGGGCCACAAGGGTATTTTCTCCACCCGCATCCGATTACTGATACGTTTTTGGTGGCCCATGCTAGAGCAGGATGTTCGCTGGTACATCAAATCGTGTCACGAATGCCAAATTCGCCGCCTCGACCGTATTCATATCCCCCCCGTCGTCGCTATCCCCGAACCCCTATTCTACAAAGCCTACGTCGACACCTTCATAATGCCGAAGTCGAACGGCTATCGCTACGTCACTCAAGCCCATTGCTCGCTCACTAGCTACCCAGAATGGGCAATGTTACGATCAGAGACTGGCAAATCCATCGGGAAGTTCCTCTTCGAGCAGATCCTGTGTCGTTGGGGAGCCGTCGGGGAAATCGTTACTGACAACGGCGGACCTTATGTTCTAGCTCTCGACTGGCTCTCGAAGACATATGGCATTCGTCACATCAGCATCTCGCCTTATAACTCGCAAGCAAACGGAGTGGTAGAGCGGCGGCATTTTGACGTTAGAGAAGCGATGGTGAAGAGCTGCGAGGGAGAAGCATCGAGGTGGTCAGAGGTCGCCCCATCGGTCTTCTGGGCAGAACGAGTCACCGTTCACAAAGCTACGGGCTTCTCTCCATATTATATGGCTCACGGTGTCCATCCTAGACTTCCTTTCGATTTCACCGAGGTGACCTTCCTCTCCCCTTTCGAGGCGGACTTTTACTCGACCACAGACCTCATCGCCAACCATGCTCGACAACTTCAGAAGCGTCCAGAAGACCTGGCGCTTGTCCATGAACGAGTCTTGAAAGCCCGCTTCGCCTCTGCCAAAGACTTTGTATCCCGTTTCGAACGCACAATCCATGATTTCGACTTTGCTCCTGGTTCACTCGTCCTCGTCAGGAACTCTCGTATCGAGAAGGAGCTAGATCGAAAGACCAAACCCCGCTACTTAGGTCCCATGGTAGTGGTGCGTCGTACTAAGGGTGGATCTTACCTCCTTGCAGAGCTCGACGGAGCTATTTCAAAATTCCGCTATGCCGCCTTCCGTCTATTCCCTTATTATCCTCGCAACAAATCTCGTATAGAGGTCACCCACCTGGTGGGCCTCGAAAGCTCCGCCATAGAACAACTCGAAGACGACTCCCTTCCCGACCCAGAGCTCACTGGCGTCCTTAGGGACGAGTCAGATGAGTAACTTATACCCTACGGCTCGTGTTTCTTTTCTTCTCTTTTCTTTCTTTCTTTCGTTTCTTTCGTTAACTTGACAGACAATCTACCTATACGCAACCTTCGAAACAAAAGACCGCCGTCAGAAATATATAAATATACCGTCAATTCAAGCCCCTCGTTTCCTTCAAACCTGTTTCGTAGACTTACTCACCGCCTCTCTTTAAAGAATACCGCCAAGAATATGTTACAAAGAAAATAGAAAAGCCGCTCCTTCAGTTACCACTCGTTATTTCCTCTTTCTTCTTTTGTTTACGGGTACCTTACTTATCGCTGAATGTTCTGCGCGCCCACAGACACTTTTCTTCTCACTGTACCTGCATGAGTGGCAATGTTTTCGTTTCAGCTCAGCCTTCGTACTCACGACCAGAAATCTGCCTACGAGACCGACACACGCCGCAATTCCTCTATGCTATGGCACAAACAATGGTACCGTCCTACGGACCCTCTATGTGGTACCTTTCCCGCCACTCCTTCAGAGACTGTAGCTGTCGCTTGTTACTGCGGATCGCCGCAGCCATAGTCCCCGCCTCGTTAGTTACCTGCAATATTCGTGAGTATAAATGACTCAGGGACTCCTCACTCCACGCGATCGAGTCCCCGAGAGCGGAAATCATTGCATCCAACTCATCGAGCGCTCTTCGACTTCTTCTCTGCGCTCGTCGTCCGCTCCTCGACGGCTGTGGGGAATCCTCTAACTCTTCCTCAGGCGGTGGCGACACGTGTGGGGATCCCTGTGGCGTGGTTAGGTCGATGTCGACCTCTTGCATCTTCACAATCGCCGTCTCTGCTTCTTGTTCCTCCAAAAGGCCGCTGGGACTGGCAAAGAAGGCCGATGCATCCTCGATCGGGTCCTCTGTGGTTCTTAGAGGTTCTGCGACGGCAGTGGGTGTGGGAGGAGCACTGGAGGGGAGGAATAATGGGACAGGCGGAGCTGGAAGGGGTGGAGGCGGTCCTGGAACAGTCGCTGGCGCAGAGGCTTCTTCATCTGGATTGATGAGAAGCTGGACTCGAGGTAGGGGCTTGCGGGTCGACGACGACGCTGGGGGTCTAGTGGGAATCGGAGGGGGAGCAGACACGGTCTTCGGTCTTTTGCTCGTCGATGCAGCCGATGCTGGCAGACCTTCCTGGTTTTTCCGCTACGTGTCCTTTCGAACTTGTAGTCACTGTGCAGGAAGCTTGTCACTCACCTTCCGACCTGTCTTATAGGCTTTGTCGCACTTCTTTTTCCCCTGGTGACACCGCTCGCAGGCCTGCCCTTCCTCGCGTACGCACATGATCCCTAGTCTAGTGCAAAGTCCGCACGGCTCTTGGTCGCTGCCCGTATCTTCGACAGCCGTTTCGACGACGCCGCACGTCACCTCGACAGGTGTTGATGCACTCCCGATGGGAGCAGACAGCTCCTTCCTAGCTTCAGCGTCAGGGGACACCGGCTTGGAACGACGAATGCATTAGAAACACGGGAAGGGAGGATCGTGAGTCGTACGCACCTTGGGTTTGACTCTCTCCCCCTCAGCTGCCCTTCCCGCTTGCCTCTTCGAGCGCCGGACCCCTTCCCGATCTTCCTGAGACGTCCTCGCAGGCAGCCCTTCCTTGCCCTTGCCTTTCGATGTGCATTGGGGAAACTGGGCTTGGATCTCTGTTAACCGCTCGAATGCCTCACTGATGGCAGTCTCGGTGTCCTCGTCGTAGTCCAGGACACTTGTGCTGACGTCGGTAGCGAACCGACGTACTTTCTCAATGTGTTCCTGTCATTCCTTGTCACCTATCAGCTACCCTCTACATCGCAGCCCTGACTCACTGACACTTCGTAGAAACGACCCACCCACTCACGTTCCACATCCTCTCCAGCCAACTCGTCTGGAATCTCCTTCATCACAGCCTCCAGCTTCTTCATGTCGGCCGCCCACATCTTGGGTACGAGTGCCCGCGCAGTGTTTGGGGGAAAGAAACGAGGAGCGGCCGTGGTCGTGTTCTTGGAAGTGGACATCGCGTTGGCTAGAAGTGAGCGAGTGGTGACGAAGATGGTGGTGGTGAATGGGACTTAGAGAAAGAGAGGAGCGGCGTTTTGTTTGGTACATTTTGGCGGCCTTTGTTGACGCGAAGCTTGTTGCCACAGCACGTGTCCGAGAACCCCGTGCCTCTTCCGTTGATCCGTGCGCAGCCACACCACGTGTATGACGTCATCCCGTTTCCGTCCCGATCGCCGCGTACCCCTGACCGAGGACGGTCAGCATTCGAAGACCCCGGGAGGTGTAGGGAGCCTATACTCCCTGAGGCTACAGAGCTCCCTTAGCGGCCTTTCTCACTCTCAGTAGTCGCTCGCTCACGCATTACAACACTCCCTTGGCTAGAAACATCGCCGCTGACTCACCAGTTACCGTATTAGCACCGAGGCTGTCACCCGCTTAGCAATGCCGCCCACTGCATCCCAGACCCGTTAAGGAAATCACCGCCTCCCCCCACGATGTACACTCGCTACCCAGGCACGATGTCTGTACGCTTTCCACTTTTACTTACCTTCGTTTTTATGGACTTTACTTGTTTTATCTTCGTCTATGTCGCTGCCGTGCATGTGATTGTCCATGCATCGGTCCTTATCTTTTCTCTTATTACTTTTGACATATGACAGATCCGAAATATTCCGATTTTACCTTAGAAACCACTGTCCTTACGCTACAAAAAGTCCGCTGTACATAGAAAAATAACCACCCACCTTTTGGAGTCAACATCTGCGTGTCTGAGAGTTTCTAGAGTCCCCAGAGTCGTATCCCTGAGTATTTTCGAGTCTCCAGAGCAGCCTCAGAGTCCCCAAAGCTAGTCTTGTCGTCTATTCGTGGTCTTCGAGTCTTTCTCCATCAGTAAATTGCCGCTACTTCGTTAAACCGGTCCCCCTGCGTCTACAAGAATTTTCCCGTCGTCTACAAGAGTCTATTATTGCCGCCCTTCGAGTCCCAAGTCCATACAAGCGTCTTCCCACCCAGAAAAATCCCTGCCACCTGTCTAGGGCGGACTTTCGAGTTCTTCGTCGCCAACACCCCCCAGACACCAAGAAAAGTCCTCCTACACCCTTCAGGCCTCCCTACCTGTCTCCTTCCGACTCAGCACCCCTTGGGACGAGCCTAGGTTTTACCTACAGCCTTCCCCACTTTCCCCTTGCGCTCTCACAAGAAGAGTTGCCCACAGCGGACTCTCCTGTTTCTCATTTCTATTTCTCCTTTGTATTTGAGACGCATCCCACGACGCTTACTCAATTATGTTTCCCTTTATAGATGCTTACTATATGCCATCTCTTATATGGCTTCCCTTTCCCTCGATCAGCCTTCTCTGATCGATGCGACTTGATGCTTCCTATTTCATATTCAACGCATCGAGTCACTTTCCCTTTTTGGACTACAATGGGATACGCACGATGCATTCTTCACACAAACGTGTAGACAGTATCCCCTTTCCTGGACTCGTTTCCTTTCCTAGGGAATACCCCATACCCATGTACACTGCAAGCATTTCACAATTTTTCTTCAGAAAACATGCTGAAAAAATTGAAGAAAGTGATACTCTTTTTTGACAGCTGTTTTCAAAGACAAAAGGCAAAAATAATCTTTTCTTTTCTTTGCATGACTTTCCACAAAACATTGATTGATGGTAATACCCATTAGCATAGAAGCTAATCAGCACTACCATCAACTCATTTTTTTGCACAGAAAAGACAAAGAAAACAAAATATTATATTTGCATTTTTTATGTGAACACAGCCCAAATAAAAGAGTATCTCTTCTTTCCATTTTTTCAACATATTTTGGCAAGAAAAATTGTGAAATGCTTGCAGTGGTACTCACACTGCAAGCATTTCACAATTTTTCTTGCCAAAATATGTTGAAAAAATGGAAAGAAGAGATACTCTTTTATTTGGGCTGTGTTCACATAAAAAATGCAAATATAATATTTTGTTTTCTTTGTCTTTTCTGTGCAAAAAAATGAATTGATGGTAGTGCTGATTAGCTTCTATGCTAATGGGTATTACCATCAATCAATGTTTTGTGGAAAGTCATGCAAAGAAAAGAAAAAATTATTTTTGCCTTTTCTCTTTGAAAACAGCTGTCAAAAAAGAGTATCACTTTCTTCAATTTTTTCAGCATGTTTTCTGAAGAAAAATTGTGAAATGCTTGCAGTGTCATCTCGAGTCATCTTCCTGTATTTGGAGCGTGTCGTGATGCGTCTTCAACGCATATTTGCACACACATCCAAACACTCTCAAGTAGTATATAGGGACATGGATGTATTCCTTAGCTTTTAGCTACCTTGCAACCAGGCTAGCTTCTCTCTGACAAAAACTACCTCAGAACTGCTCGTCTGGCCATAGGAGGGGTAAAACTATTAAGCCCTCAAGGTCAACCCAGGAAATATCACAAGAGCGGTGATGCACTTCGCCTCATTGCCAACACTAGTCGATTTTGGCTGGTGAGATATTCCTGCACATAACAACTTGCATGTCCCACCACCAATTCCCAGTCCACATTTCATCATATATACAGTTCTCACCATCAGCATCTGCATATGCATGCTCAGGGACATATGACATTACATCCCAGAAAGCTGGGTTCCCCATCAATTCTTGTACACATTCAACAGGATCGTGCCACCACAACTCCAACTGTTCATGCCTCAAAGTCCCATCTTCAGCCACAATATCACCTTCCATGTCTATCATTTCACAAGACCAACCCAGCCCTGTACACAGTCTATCCATGTATTTAAGGAATGAATGTGCATTATCAAATGACATGCCACTCTTCTGGACCTACACCCCAGGCAAGTCAGATAAAAATATATCAGTATGTACTCAGTCATGTACTATGTCAAGCTTCAAAAACTCATCCATTTTTGTCTGACCAATGTTTTTCATCAGAAAGTGAGCCAGCTCCCATTCCCCTTCATTTTGGAAAGGCGCCCACTTGCTCTGTTCATTAGCAGCTTCTACCTGTTCCATTGACTCAAAAATTGTTTTCCCTGACCCCAGAATTTTAGCTGTCATTCCAATGAATTGTTTTGTAAAGCAACCCTCACTTGGGCAACCAGGTATGTCATCCACACTTTCTTCAACATGCATGTGTTTAGACTGAGGTTCACTGAGACAGCATGGTTTGGTTTCATTGCAGGCTCCTTGGTGCTGTACAAAGTGACCTTCATGAAGATTGAGAGTACCATCATGGTCTGATTCATACTGCCAGTCCTCTTGGTCATCATATGTGCTGTCTATGTCAGTGCTGGCAAGACTTTCATTATCCACAGGTATTGCATTTACTGGCTCTTCAAGAACTTTCCTCCACTGATGCCAGCAGGCAGGTGTCTGGGACACATGCCACATGACTCCAGAGGCTGTAGGAATGGGCTTCAAGCAGTAACTGCAATGGTGAGTATGCATTGTGCATGGGTTATCTGTGAGTGTTTTTCATCTCTCTGCCACCTCTTGCTAATATTGCTGACAGGTCTCAATATTCTGCATATCAGATCATGTATCCACTCGAAGTCTGTCCTTGACATATGATATTTGGGACCTTTTTTTTCCTGGTCAGCCAGCTCTTTGCAAACTTGTGACTGTGTTGCGGTTCATGTTCAATGCCTAGGTTTGTGTTCATTGATTCTACCAAACAACACCACAGTAATTTGTGGTTATAAGTGAGTCTATGATATTCAACCCTCCATCATTTGGTGCTCGCTGCTTCTTTTATCTAGATCAAGTTGAATGCCAAGCTATGCTAAAGCCCATCCCCACTCAGACAAAGAAAATTTTAGTGGTAAGTTGACCTGCACCATGAGTATCCATACTGACATAGAATTGAGCTGATCATGGATTGGAGGGGCCCAGTGGTCATACCCACTGACCATCAGAGAAGCTATGGCAGTTGATGTCAGAGCAAAAAGAACAGGTTCAACATCATGAGATCAAAGCCCAAAGGGAACAAAAACACCTCCAACTTTGTCAGCTGGCAGAAGTGGGAAGTGAGAATGATGAGCTTGAGGGAATTGCTGGCAATGACCAGTCTGGCATCAAAGATGATGATGACAATGGAGATAATGGAACACAGGTCAGTGGTTCTATATTTCTGTTAACCTGGTAATGCTGATCTACTCTATCAGTTTTCCAGCCATGCTGTTCCAATGAAGCTTAGTGGCATCACTAAAGAGCATCTCATGTATAGCAAGAACAAGGTACCAAAGGCCCCACCTGCAACTCCAGACATCAATGTACATTACTAATCCTGACATGATAGCAATAGTATAAACTGATGATTCAGAGGAGGATTGCATCATCTGACAATGAAGACTTAGAAGGCCCATTTTTAAGCCTGTGCCCATCAAGTGATTGCAAGTCAAGCCAACACAAGGAAACCAAGGAGAGGCATCTAGGATATACCACACCTAAAGTGGAGGACAACCCTCCAGCCAGAGACATGAGGGAAGTCCCTCCACATTGGAGGTATTATGATGCTGATAGGTGATCACAACAGGGATGGTGTGGCCTGTACTACCAAGTGGCACCACGAGTCTTCCAAAGAAGATGTGCTCGAACCCATTGTGGTGAAAGCACAGAAAGTTGTTGAACATGAAGGTCATCCCTGTACCAGGGACTATGATGATGTGACACAGGAATTTGTGATGACTGCGATCAGTGATTATTGTGTGCACTTGTGTGCCAAAGGTCCTATGCCCAACCATGCCATGGAGACCTCACTCTTGGATGCTTCTTGGGCTCAGGCACACAAGGTAACTGGGGTAAACCTGGCGCATACCCCTTAGTTGGCTAAACTCATATGCAATGGCTTCTTTACTATATGTTGATATACTCTACATGAATCACAGGTCACCAGTCATGGATCACAAGTTTGTGGTCAGCTCAAGACAAAACTGTGTCCCCTTGTCAAGGCCATGTTCAGTTTCCACAGTAGCCAAAGCAAGAATGCGATTAAGAAGAACTGGGCTCTAGCAGAGGGCCTTAAAGAGGGCACAAACTTTGCATTCAAGGTTTGATTTCTGCCATTTACTTGTCATAGCAAAAGCCTATGTGTGGTATATAGCATATGTCAGCCAAGGAAGACGGGTGTCAGGGTTTTCTCAAGGTGCTGCTCATACAGAAGATTGTCAATATGATGTGGTTTGCAAACAAACATGACAATGGAGTCATGTTCCACACCTACTTCAAGCCTTTTCCTTATCCAGCTCTGGCATTAGTCCTGGTGGCAGTACATTGATGGGACTCAGACCCAAGCAGGTGTGATGACATGTACTGACACTTGCCAACTAGATCGAATGCTGTATAGATGAATGGGTGATGGGTACACGAACAGATATCCCTTTTACAATAAAGAGTACCATGGCACATACAAGTTGCATCTCAAATGCTTGCATGCATTTGAGGATGCCACAAAGCTGTACAGTGTTTTGCCAGGAATCTGCATGAGGCTTTATGAGACTGGATGGTACATGTACACACTATTCTGTATATTAATGATCATAGTTAAAAGTCTCATCCATCACAGCATTCATTCTGGCACAGGACCCCTCTCAGCACCAACCAAAGCTACTGTATCTGTGCACATCATTGCTACTGCTATCAGGGAACACGAAGATGGATCAACTACCAAGGACAAGTCTGATTAGGATGGATAGGAAATTGATATAGTTACTCTTTCTGGGTAGTAAACAATATGCATGCACATGCACCAACCCATGAAACTGATACCATATGCAATGGAAATATGGATACTTCAGAGAGATATATTGTGCTTGATAGCAGCTCAGCAAATACTGCAGGCTATGGCTTGCTATGTATTGGCAGTAGCTCGCCACTATGAAACCTGTGGGGTGTGTCAGTGTAAATACATACATAGTCCAGATAGCCTACATAGCATACTAACTATGGTAGTGACACACTTCCAGGGCAAACTACTGGTGCTTTGCAGTACTACATATTCAACCCCTTCAGCTACAGTGACTACATATGGGGGACTTAACTACCAGGCGATTGGCACTATATTGTCTACATAGGTCTATGTAGTTAGGTTTTTTTTTCCTGATGCAGACCAGTAGACTGGTTGTAACTTTGCTGATGTGTCCATGTCCTCCTAGCCCCAATGCAATTTTCTGTGCCCATTTTGCTGCTGAAAAATCAAAAATTGCCTGGGACTGACCCAGCACATCAATAACATCCATGCTGGCCCCCATTCAAATGAAAAAAACCATGCAGAAAGCTCCCATCCATGGGTCATAAACCACTGCAATGCACTCATGAAAACCATAGTGTTCTTGATGGTTCTGCAACTCCAAGAAACAATGGATCCGACAGCCTTGGAACTCAATGAGCAGTAATATGGGGAAAGGGTCTGCCCAGGGCATACGATCCTTGCTAATTTCACTTAGTAGCAACACAAGCTCGTAAACGAGTGATGACTCACTGGCAGCAGTGTTCATCCCTTCAGTTGCATATATGTACATCACTGGACAGGAATCAACCTGCAAACTTTCCTACCTTGCTTGTGTATCGTAACAATATTGTCCTCAAGAAGCAATGGGGTGCCATGCAGCGGCCCGCTGCGGCTGGGGCATGCGGGTTCGTCTCAATAATTGCATATGTGGAAATGGCCATAGCAAATCTCGTGGCTCCACGACCGGTCCGAAATCATCTCATCGTCCAGCACCTAGCGCAGCTCCCTTGAGTCAAGAAAACGCGACCACGAAATGTCTACGGAGGGACAGGGCCTTGAGGCATAGGGAAGTCGCAATTTGGCGCAGTCTCGGTACTTGGCAATTAGACTCAGGGGAACGACGGTCCCAGAAAAAGCCACGCTTGCAGAACACTGGTCGATTTTGAGAAAAGACGATTAACACGTACCATTGACAACCAACGATTCCCAATGCTCGTCCTGTGCTTGCGATACAGTGGTTTCTGTTCAGTGACATTGTCCGAGCTCAATCAAGCTTTTAAAAGTTCAACTGATACAAGTGCTGCATCAAAAGGGTTGTCTTCTGCACAAGGTTTCGCATTATACCCCTCACGGATGGGTCAAGACATGAAGTGTGTCTAGGTAAGAAGGTACGCAGGTAGCTGGTATATAGATGCAGCCGCAACCAAGAAACTCGTAAAAAGCCATATGTTTTGGTGCCAAAAAACAAAAGGCGTGGACAAAAATAAGAGAGTTGTACGAAGTCCGTATACATATTTTTAAAAAATCCATTTGTCAGCCCACCTCGACGTGGTCGTTGGCGCGCTAACCGCGCACCGCAAGAAACACGCCTCACACACGTGCTATCATAAATAACGAAGCTATTCCCATGGATATCGTCTTCAACTCGTGGAGGGGAAAGTCGTGTCTGAACGGTCCGTCGATGTCTCGTCATTAAAGTGGTTGCTACTAGTGTCCAAAACGTCTTGAGGCGTTGATATGGGTGGTATAAGTTATTTCCGGCACACCGCCTCGTGGCAAGGCAGAGAGGGTTGGGCGGGAAATAATTACGGGGCGGGCTATACTATTGAGTGATAGAGGCGTGATGGCGTTTGGGGTGATGACATTGGCCGCTTCGGTGACGGTATGGAAGTTCGCCGTGGTCGATTAGGGTTTGGTTTTCGGAATGTCTGCGGGTGGAGCGCTGAGGAAGAATGAAAGACAGGTAGGGACAGTGCGACATACATGCCGTGACATGATCAGCTTCGCCATCGATAGCGGCACGGGGTTTTCATATAGTGCCGGTGCTGCATGCAAGAGTTTAGGGGGGAAGAGATTTCTGGAAAAGTCTGGACTCACGAGGTGGCTGGAATTGAGGTCCTAGAGTACGCGGCTGCCAACTAACCACGGGTAGCGACGCTGAGCGTCTCGGTAGTTCACCGATGTTGTTTTCAGGTTGTGGTACCTTTTCCGGGAGATAAAATGTGAAAGGCAGCGACGTAGAGGCGTTCCACCGCTGGGTTGCTCGAAGGTTTGGAAGTAGAGACAAAGGAACCATGCTCGTTTTCTCCTGGTCTCCCGGGTTGGCCAAGGGACAAGACGATAACTGCATGAAGGAGAAGATGCAATGGGCGAGTAAGAGAAGGAAGACCGAAGCGACCAAAGCCATGAAGACGGCAGCGATGCTAGGGAACTTGGCGACGACGAGAACAGACATGATGGTACGTCAGAGAGAGAACCGCAATCCGTTATAAAGAACAATAACGGATATGAAGAAGGCCGCCAGGCAGGGCACAGGGAAACGACGTGCTCGACGACGACTGGCTTTGAGCGAGGGAACCTTTGGGCACAGCTCTCACCCTCTACTACTTATCCGCATCGGCTATTCCCGACGGCTTATGTCATCCTTCTCGTTTCGACACACACGTAAATTCGGCCATACTAATATCTAGTCGACGCCACCTGTTTACTGATAGCGAATATGCATCTTTTGAGATCATCGAATGTGCTGACGTCCTTGTCACGGAACCCCCTGTCAAAATCCGCTCAAAACGTAGTTCCAATTCCCATCAGCGACCTATGTGCCGTTCCTATTTGTACATACGTACATGAAGGGACAGGAACGGTAATGCCCTTGGGAACGTCAACGGCGGTCAATACCATTCCTATCGAATGCACGGCAGATACGCCTTAAATATATATACTCATCAAACTGTAGTTCCGAAGTCGTCAGGCCGGTTACTTTGCATAGATATCATTATCCGTGATTACGCCCTCCTCCAGCGCTTTAATTTCTTGACGTGACGGTCAGTAGCAAGTACTACGAGAAAGAAGTTCGAAAATCCGACTCACGGAGCGCAAGATGCAGACTATGAAAACGAGAACGGCCCAGGCTCGCTACAGAAACATCACAGTGCACGGAAGAACTAATATAGCGGAGCTCACGTACCCATGCCGATCCACAGACGCGGTTGCCCCGTTCTTCTCCATACGCCTTGTAGCTCGCCTTCGTTATCTAATCCCCAGATTGGACCAACCTGATTTGCTATCTCTGATCCGCATATTTCCCTTACCGAATCTCGTATCTCGCCAAATCTTTTCCAGGAAACCGGTTAGCTCTCTGCCTCCGATACGCACACTTCATGTAACGGATCAAAACAACACACCCAGTGGCAAAGATAACGACGTCGCATCCCACGTTAGACCCGTCGTCAAACTCCAGACCGTCCGAAGTGAAACGCTGGATGGAACAACCACTTTTGGCTCTGATATTTCCTTTGATGATTTCCCCAGATGTGCCGGTATCTGTCTCGATATCAGGAGAGATTTTTCGAGGTTCGGGCAGCGACCGTACCAACGTAAAAGCCACCGCCCCTTGCATATATCAAAGGTAACAACCCAGCATCGTCAATCCCAAGGTTGGTTCTGAATCCGACGCTTTCAAGGTCCCTAATCAGACTCCTTGGTGCACTTCTCAGAGTAGCACATTAAAAACCTTGTGTTGGACGCACTTGTCGATGTTCGCCGCGCGTGCTGTTTCTGCTCGCAGCAACGGTAGAAGGCTTGGCCACGGGAGTGCAGAACCAAGCAGATCTGAAAACTCGATTGAAGAGTGTTCATTGTACCTCTCTGTGGAACATTTCAAGATTAACAAAGGCTCACTCCGCAGCAAGAAAAACTTGAGTGACCTTTCAAAGGGAAAATGCTGGCATCTAAGGATATAACGTATGTCGACGATCGTTGACTCCTGTCAACTGTCGTCAAACCCACAAGTTCTTTAGGATACCTTCATAACGTACAACGTCACTTCAGCATCGTGTCGGTACAGGTCCATTGCAATATCGTGGGCTGTGCAGATTGAAAATACGAGTGGAAAGCGTACTAGCAGTTATTTTCTTACCTGAGTTCCCAGCACCGACCACGACGACTTTCTTGCCAGCGTATTCCGCAGCTGAATAGTATTCTGAAGAATGTAAGACCGTTCCACCGAAACCACTCTGTCAAAGGGATAAGGTTATGAATGAAACATGCCACAGAAGCCGTTACCTTCCCTCGGATATCAGGCATCTTAGGAAATCCACCACCGTGACCAGTTGCGAAGACGAGATGATTGACCGTTATTGTCTTTACAGCACCCTGATGTTGGATAGAAACAACCCAGCTCTTTGTGTCTCCGTACCAGCTCGCCTTCACCACTCTAGCTGATAACCACACATTCAATTCCAGAGCTTTTGCATAAAATTCGAGCCAGTCTGCAAGCTAGCACAATATTACTCATCAGCGTTAATATCCGGCTAGCCTTGAACACAGACCTTTGCAGCAGGGCAAAACACGGGCCATGTGGATGGAAATCTGCTTACATGGTGGGATCAGAGGCAGAAGACATGAAGCTATGGCTTGACATACGGGAGGTAAGGCATGTGATTAAACCCTGGACACGGGCATACAATCGTAAAGTATAAAGACTGAGAGGAAATGATACTTACAGACTGTATCATGCAAACAGAGTGACTTGTAACGTGTCCTCCACTGATATCTGGTTGTTTGAGACTTCGCAGAGCCTCGAATGAGTACTTACATTATCCCCTATGCGTGCGCTTCGGTCAATGACAAGAGCCGAAACGTCCATGTACTTTAGCCTAGCAGCAATATCCAGACCACTGTGCCCAGCGCCGATAATAAGAACCGTTGGGGGCACATCTGTCAGAACTAGTTCTGGAGACCGCTGCTCTATCCAATCATGTCGCATTGTATGGTCGCGTAACGCGCCCACCTGCCTTGACGTTTGGGTGAGTCTTCCACGTGTCTACACATAACTCACTTTTTCGGGATAGTTTTTCAGTGCTTCCAGACGTGTGAAGAGGGACCATGCCTTCCATTGGGTATCCGGCATCGGCACGAGGAAGGCAACCGCATGGCCAATACCCTGCTTAGTTTCGAACTCGAAGCAAAGTCGTAGAAAGACCACTCCTGGAATTGGTTTTACCAATACCGGAGCACGGCGTGGATCTTCGGCGAGGCAGAGCGGCGCCAATTCAACCAGGTCAAGGCGGTCATTCAGCAATTGTTTAATAGCCTTCACACCGCGTATTGTGCGAAAATCCCAAGTGAGCGCCAACATATCTTTCCAAAAACCAAACTGGTGAAACAAGTCAGTTATCGGCCCCACAACCTTGTCCCGAACATTCGCATTGAATGCAGTTAACCACTTGTTGGCTTCTGCTACAGGCGACAATTCTTCCAGTACCATCGGGTTGACGGCGAGGTCGGCTAGCGTCGGGAGATCGAACGGTGTGGACGAAGACATGAATGAATGGTTGAGAAGACCGATCTGCTGCGGTTACATATCACTGATGGTGTCAGTTCACAGTCTCCACGCCTTCGCGTTTGGTATCATACTGACGCTCACACTCACCGAATCTTGCCGTGAAGACGGTTTTCCACACAATAATATATACAGCGTATACGAGTGACGAATGGCGAACTGATTTCAAGTTCAGCAATTTCTGATAAGCAAGAAAAGTGTATGATTGATGACTAAGTGCGGGTACAAAAAGACATCCACAGGGACTTGAAACTTGCGACCACTGTTAGTACATTGAATGACTCTTCAGATCTTCAGAGGTTGTCATGAAGGTAGTAGGTTTCCAAACGGAACCGTCTTCCCTACAGAGACAGCTTTATCGAGAAGGACAGGTTTCAAGTTGGCTGCAGTGCAGCTCAAGAACATGAATCCTCCCTGATCAAGGTCTGGCACACGGTTTACATCGCAGCAGCTTCTTGAAAAGTGGCCATTGCCTTGTTTCAATCGTGAGACCATGTATGGTTGAACCCATCAACCAGGATGCAGTCGCTATCACGATTATTGATGTGGACATGGCCGGAAGGTCACCGTTCCAGCACGTAGCACTCGCAGATGCATTCAAGCCTGGCGATCACGTCAAAGCCGGGATGGGACAGAATGTGGATGTCACTAGTCCAGTGGTTTTGGTGTCAGACAATGACATCACCTTTATGTTGGATCCATGCGGGGGGTTGGTCGACACCCTTTATCTTTTTCGATCCTTTATCACGAAGAATACAGGTATCTGTCTTCCCCAAATACCTTTAACTACATAGATTCGAATATCGTTGGC
Source organism: Pisolithus marmoratus (assembly GCA_024613145.1). Lineage (NCBI taxonomy): Eukaryota > Fungi > Basidiomycota > Agaricomycetes > Boletales > Pisolithaceae > Pisolithus > Pisolithus marmoratus. Next base: position 25,233 of record JANFAE010000432.1, read on the forward strand.
GACTACAAACTGCATGATTTCGAGTATGCTCGCCATATGGAAATTGGTAGTTCATATGATACATCCCCATCCGACAACCAGTCGGGTGTCATCTTCAAAACCGGGCGCGATTCCTTCTGATTCCTAACTGGAACTGCCAGGTTTGACTTGTACAGCCCCAACCTGATACAGCGAGAGCCTGACCTGCCATTGCCACTGATTCGGAGCTTTGGATTAATGACAACGTTCGCGGAATTGAACGAAAGGTTTGTCCCGAAGCTTTTATGGTAGTATTTGGTGCTACTCTGGGAGGCGTGGTTGGCTATGCCACGATGCACGGGCCAAGAGATCAAGACATTGGGGTGACAGTAGTCGTCGTTCAGTACCCTCCAGAGGGATACATTGATGTAGTGAGAGATACCAATGATCCCTATACTTGCAAGTGAAATTGCACGCAGGGAATAAGATCGTCATAACCGACAAGAGAAAATTAAACCGGAAACTGTGAGTTGGTTATTTCACTGGCAAAGCAGACGACTGACTGTCCGTTACAGTAAGGCCTAACGGCATTGATACGATAATCCATCAATCCGAACAGCACAACCTGGTTACACATGGGAAATTTCAATATTGTGACAGAGGTAGAAGATAATTCAGAAAGTAATTGTAGAACATTATATTCTGATACAGTATTATCTGTTTTGTGTAATTTATTATTCTGAGGTGGGTCTGAATGGGTTTGCAACATATAATATTTCACAATTGTATTCTGAATTATATTCTACCCATGGCAAAATCTGGAAATTTCTGATGTAGCTATTGTTAGGGTTACCGGTTGGTTTACTATTTTAGTAATATGGCCCAGATTGGCAGTTGCACAAACACGCCAAGTTGGCAATATGGACGTACACTGGAAATTTCAATATTTTGACATGGGTAGAATATAATTCAGAATACAATTGTAAAATATTATATGTTACAAATACATTCAGACACACCTCAAAATATAAACTTATACAAACCATATAATACTTTAGCAGCATATAATATTTTACAATTGGCTTTTGAATTATCTTCTATGAATGGTGAAATATTGAAATTTCCCATGTGTTAAACGTTGAGTTGACCGGTGCGAGGGTACCTCCTTCTACTTCGGCTTTTTAGCGCACGTGACTCCTTAATCCGGTTATTTAAAATAAGAACGTCACCTCTTGATAGCTGTCTTCCAATCATGATACACTCATTACGATACATCTTTTTGACCCTGACCGTGCTGGTACGAAACATACCCGTGCCAACTAACTATCTCAGTCTCACCAATGTGAAGGAGGTCAGCGACCACGCTATCCCTCTCGATGGGATGTTGAAGGGTGTCGAGGTTATTCTCAGATTTCCGATGACATTTGCCGTGGGAGATATCAATGTCATTTCAGCCATACTTGGAGAAGTGGTCGAGATTCATGTTACTTCATGATACGAATAATGTCGTTTCGTTCCATTTGTTAGGCTCTATGTGTATTTAACTTCCCTACTTTCAGTAATCATCGTCGTAGTCCGCAGAGTGCCTAATGTCCTGATCACTCTACCGATGAGCTTTGTGACTGCCCGTGAGAATATGAGTGGCCCCTTTAAATTCGACTAATTACTCTATTTCCCCTGGCATCTGCTGCAATACTTAGCTGCAGAATGCCACTGTCCGACTCTCATAAGTCTACAAACCAGACTCAGGTTTGCTCCGTACGTGATGAGCTTTAACATCTTACGACGCGGATGGAATGTTTAACTTCATTTGACCATGTCTGATGTCACTGAAAGCTTCCGCTGCACCTCATGATCGATATTATCTTACACATGTGTTTGTCAACGTTTCGACACTGTTCGCTTCCCAATGCTTTATCTGAACGTCATGCCACTCCTGCCCACCCTAAACGACCTGGCGGCTCTCCTCCCCACTTCCTAGCGAGTACTTGTCGACAAGATGAATTCTATAACCATCGTGATTTATAAGATATTCCTCTACTCGGGAATATTTGCTTGGGATGTCATCCTCTCCTTGGGCAATCTTGTACGGTTCAAACGCCCGGTCGGTAAGGTCACTCCGGAGGGCCATCCAGGTTACGGCGGCTATTGGCCAGAGTACAGGAAAGAGAAGGAGGGCGACAGCCGCTGTTCCTGCCCTGCATTGAATGCTATGGCTAACCACGGTGAGTGTCAAGTGGGGGTTTAGCATGATGGTGTCTCCGCTTAACTTGCTACCAGGCATCATCGCTCGGAGTGGCCGAGGGATCAAGTTCACCGACCTTACCGAGAAAATTCGCCCAACATATAACTTTGCACCGTCTTTCTGCTCTTTCGTACCCCATTATGCGGCCTTCATGTTGAACAAGAGTTACAGTAAAGATACAGTTCGATCTCGAAGAGCTCGACCTGCACAACGGCATCGAACATGATGCATCACTCACTCGTTAGTCAAGTTACCACTACCCCGTTGATTGGTGTTTGGTAACTGTACCGTAACGGCATTAGGACGGGACGTTGCATTCCAACCGAATCAAGCGGAAAAATATGAACCGTACATCGAAGAATTACTTTCCTTTGCCACAGGCAATAATGGGAGCCTCATAACGATCAAAGATATGTCAAGGATCCTAAGCAAGCGTCGCGCGTATTCCAACGCAAACAACCCACATTATTCGCTCAGCCGTTTCCACAAAATTTTTGGAAGTGCCAAGTGAGTGGTTGCACGTTGCATTAAGTCGTGTTCGAGGATTAACTTGCGACCTCGAAGTTCATCCACTATGCTGAGGATCTTCGGAGGTCGAACGGACGACTTGCGCAGTGTGCTACTGGATGAGCGCTTACCCGACGGATGGGAATCGCGCGTCCGGGAACCGTATGGATTGACCATGCTCGCCTTCAATAGGACGGTCCTACCAGTGGAGTGGGGCATAGATGAGTCCGAATGGGCGAACATGGTCCAGCCGGAAGGTCAGCAAGCGTAAAGCTCCAGTACTGGTTTGGTAGCTCTTCTCGATGTCACGATATCATGTCTTATGATCGCTCCCGCGACGTGGTGCAGACTGTACGACATTTACGCTGTCACGTCCTTCAACACTTCTTCACGATACCGTTATGATTGTAAATCTTTGACGTCTGTACTAGTCAGTGGCTCTGGTTTGTAACGTAGCTCAAGGTACCAACAGATGTAAATACCTTGCCAGCCCAAAGATGCATGTTGGTTATGTAAGGAATCTGAGTGGTGGCAGAGGTCCTTCCCACGGTTGTGACCCCCCGATGCAAGTTGGTCGCGTTGCCTTTCAAACCTAAGACAACGCAAGGGACTGACCAATTCCCTTGCCTTTCGAGTGCCAATCTGCAGCATGGCGTACGTGGCAGTCGAAGCAGATGAGGTGTGTGGTTCATCCGGGTCTCATCAGCCATTCCAAGTGCCGATGTGATGTATCGTGGTCACCCAGCGTCTTGAAGAAGGGCCGGAAGGGCTCGAGTTCAAATGTACGCGTACTTTTTGTAACCTGCAGGGACCATTTCAAGCATGCAACTACAGCGTTCCTTGGGTCGAATGCGAGGGGTGCCCAAACCACATCCCGGAACCTTGATCGAGGTATGCCCCCGCTTCGGTGTGAAATACGCATCATCGACAGTTATGTCCAGGGTACATGACAGACACCCCCAGTATTAGGAAGGGTCCCGCGGGGTTCAGATCCGCCGAGTTCTATCAACCCTACTTCGACGTTGACACGATCACCGTGTTACAACGCTGCTACACAACGCTGCTTCCGTGGTCATCTTCATATTTGTCTACCTTCTCAGGAGGCTTGGATCTGTACGGAACATTCTGGGTCCCGACGACGCTTATTCTCGCTCTCTTCACGTCATCTTCTCTGGCTGCTAGCATTGCTAGTTACCTGTCTGCCCCTGGCTCAGAGTACGACTACGATTTTGCCCTGTTGGGACTAGCCACGACTATAGTGTACGCCTACGCGTTTGGGCTACCCGTAGGACTTTGGCTTGTTTTGCGCTATTTAGGTGTGGGTGAGTGGGGCATTGTTGATGCCCTCGGAGTATGGGGCTACGGACTGTTTGTGTGGATACCGGTCTCGGTGTGTCCTGATTTCTCTGGCGAGAAGTGTCTTATCTCTCATGCACCACCAGATATTGTGTGTGATACCGAACTGGATTGTCCGCTGGGTGCTCGTTGCAGTCGCATTTGGATTGTCAGGCTATTTTCTCGTTGCAAACGTCTACCCGATTCTGGCGAGCGTCCGTACTTTGCTCCTGTCACTGATTAATCATAGTGTGCTTACTCGCATTCATAGGCCGATGCTAAAGCGACGCGCCTTCTCATCATCCTGGTCGCCGCCCTGCACGCAGCGCTAGCACTCACGTTCAAGATTATCTTCTTCAGTTACTATGTTGTGGCGGACACGGGCCCCGGGGCTGACCCGACACCGTGAGCCATTTTTTTGGTGTAGGAGCCTAGGAGATGTTGTTACACGTACATAGGCGAGACCTGTGCGCGTTCTCATATAATGTATCCAACTGTGCGATGTTAAATGGGCGCCAGTTGTAATGTATGTACACATACACGAATGAAGGTGGGCGACGCGGATAAAGTCGCGTTACACACCCGTGCTCGTTCTGCTGCTGGCACCCAATACATATGGGACATGAGCATGACAGATCCTTTGAAGATAAAAACCACCCCCAATTGCAGAGGAAACGTGCAGGTCTCACTTTCCTCCGTCACCTACCCTTGAACGTCCCTTTCTTCCCTGGCGACCAAAGAACTTTCTCGAGGGAATATCCGCGTCCCGACTACCACAAAGACAGATCTGGGCAAGTCTGACTAACCATGACAGAGCTAGCGTCCAGCTGGATGGCTGTCGAGTCTCATCATCCCAAGCATGCCTCTCTAGTTGCTGGTAAGTCATTCGTCTCCTCGGGCTCCAACGGTTTTTTATGCAGTCGACAGCTACCGCGGGTGCTACTTCCACTTCACTACCCACATCTGATGAATCTCAGTTTTCTATCGTTCTCCGTCGTCAACGCGTTCGCTCAGGAGGCGAACCAAAATTCACTGCCGTTCCTTCGCGATTCTTGAACCTTACCAATGATTTTGAATTTGCCGGATGGGGAACCATCTCGAAAGTTATTCTCACCCCAGACGACTTTTCCTATGGAAAGGATACTTGGTGCAACTATCACAGCCAACAAGTACTCGGTCCGTTTGAAGCCAGTGCACTCGCGGCCAATGACATTCTAGGCGGGGTGTTCTACACTCTACCCAGCGTGTTTGCGATGTCCGGGGTATAGTGCGTGGGTTCTTGTCTTGTTCCATCGACGATTTTCTGATGTGACTCTGTTAAGCTCGCCGATTTCTCTTGTTGTTGCAGGATTATCACTCTTTCTCTGGCGTCCTATCATGGAAGAACTGGGTTCCGCTCTTCCTATAAGTGGTGCGCCATATACGTATCTGTCTGTCTTTTGTTTCCTCTGCTGTGAGACCTTAAACTCATATTCATCAGATTGAATGTATCGACGAAATTCGTTGCACTTGTCGGCGCAGCGTTATTGTTATTGGACTTTGCAAGCAACCGCAGTTACATCTGCTGCGACTGCTATGGCCTACCTTGCAGGCGAAGTAGCTATCCCATTTCCCTCTCTACATCGGGACACTGCTCGTCTTTGTGCTCTTCACTACAGTAAGCCTCGCTGGGCTTAAGGAGAGTGCTAAGGTCGCAAGCAGTATACTATCCTTCCATGTAGGTACTTGACCCATTATTCACATTCCTTACTCACGGGTGCTACGGGGTGAAGCTCTTGACCATGATCATACTCATCATTGGCTCTGTCGTGAACTGGGCATCTCTCGGCCCATCGCAGGTGAAAGCAAACTGGATCGCCGGTCGGGCCGAGACCACTATGGGTGTTCTTGGACGTATCTTCAACGGAGCGTGTGTAAGTATGCTGGGTCTCACTGGGTTCGAGTGTATGCGGTCAATTCATCTAAATGCCTAAGCACTCATTGGCATCTCCAGGTGCTCCTGCGTATGCCGCTAAGATGAGGCGGGGATCTTATCCAAGCGTCCTATGCAACCTCCATTGGTCTGCGCTTGTTTTCAATACGGCCATAGCCTTATTGGTCCTGGCTTTAGTCCCGCTTGATGTGGAGAGTCAGGGCAACGTTATGAGCATGTTAGCGGAAAAGGTATGCGTTTCTTCCCATCGGCAATTCCCCTGACAGGTAATTTTGAGTAGGTTGCAGGGCGTTGGCTGCGGATATGGGTAGCCGTAGACGCTGTCGTCGTGCTGTGTGCTGGTGTTCTCACAGGTAGGTTGATGGCATTCGAATCCGTGGTGATATCGCTCAACTATGCCGTTGATATAGGCGTTCTTGGTGCCTGTGAGTTGTTGTGTGAGTTATCGCGTGACCGTGTTTTGCCCCATATATTTCGGGCATCCCTACCGTTCACTGGCGCGCCTTATATTTCTGTCTTGTGTTTTGTCGGCTTTAGCATTGCTATTTATGCTAGCACGGGGGCGAACCTCACGATCATCTCCGAGATGTGAGTCGTGTCTATCTGTAGTTAGTTGGGAAATTTGACGATACACCCAAGGTTTTCTGTGGCATGGATTGCCGTGATGATGCTGTTCCCTGTATCTTTATTCTTGCTTCGATTTTCCCGGCCACGCTACCTCGAGTTTCGCAATGCTCGTTGACAATTATAATTGGCGCTATTGTAGTTTCAGTAGTCGTACTTGCCGGAAACGTCAGCATAAATCCAGCAATCGCAGGGTACGTCCGTGTTGATGTGCTTTCCTCGTCTGACATAACTAACGTTGTGTCAGGTGGTTTTCATTATACTCCTCGATATTGATTATATCATTCTCAGTTGCGAACAACAAGGTTGCCATTCTACGCTGGGTATATTGGACATATGACCAACTACCCCTTCTTCACGAGTGGAAGTTGATTCGTGGTTGGGGGACCGGTCTGATCAGTCTTATGAGACGCTTAAAGAGGCAGGAGGTTTGTATATTGGTTAACACTGACGAAGTACGTGCGCGACTTTACGTGATGACCCCTATTGAGGCTGAAGCTGTCAACGGTCGCCAGATTAACTACTTGTTCAACATGATTCTTTATGTGCGACAAAATGAGGAGACTTCTCACCTGAAGATTGTGCACTTCTGCAAAGGCACGATACTTCCGGAGTTGGAGGCCAATGCGAAGAGTGCGTTCTGCGGCTTATTTTTTTGCGCCTGCTCACATATCCACCGCAGTTCTCGATGAAGCATTCCCCGAAATCACTATCGACCTGGTAGGTTCCAGAGTCTAGGCTACGTTACAACAAACATTAACTTGATATTCCCCCAGGTGCTTGTGGAGGAACAGTTCAGTCCCCAGAATGTGGCTGCATTGGCGCATCTGTTAAAGACACCCACATCATTGATGTTCATGAGTTGTCCTGGTCCTAGCTTTCCCTATTCCGTGGCCGAATTTGGTACTAGAATTGTAAGTATATAAGCTGGTAAATGAGGGTGTAAATTGGGATGTTACGGGAAACATGTTCCCACGCTGTGCTGTTGCATTTCCAACGTCGAATCGCTCGAGGCCGGTCGCCATCGGCGCTGAAAGGGAAAAATATGGCGCAAAAGCTACACCCTCAAGCCCGTAGACTACGAACAATCATAGTAACCGTACCCATCATGGGAGCGACTGCACGTGCGTTTATAATAGTCGTTCCACACACTAATTGACCCGTTAATTGCCGAGTCCGCTAGTTGTCTTGTATGAGCGTCTTGTGCTTGGAAAGCCTCAGAGAACGCTCCCTCGACCAGACAAGGACGAAATTTCCAAGGAGTCGGGATTCCTAGCCGACGGGGCAACGGGAAAAGTCGGAGGGGCAGGGCCTCCAGTGTTGTAAAGTGCAATGCGTCGATGTTTTATGTGACATGGAGAGACGGACTATGGTTCTAGTAAATGGTTGGCCAAACTGGACAGTGCGGCATGGCAGTACTCCCAACTCTGCATCCTAGTAGTGCGACACCAGGTCGTATTGCCCTTCACTTACTCTCTTCTTCCACCTGTGTTATGATGCGCGTCCCAGGAATACGTGCGGGGTTGAACAAACGGTCACAATCTGCGTACGCGGCACCCATGCCGAAACCGGTTGACAGTGCTACTGGCCATGTCCTTCCTACCGAAAAAGCGGCATGAGTGAAGGCAGGCCAAGAGTGATGCGATACCAAATGGACGAACTCCGGAACAGGACGACCGATGCAACTACACCGACGCCGAAACCTACACCACTATACGGGAGGTCAGTGAAGCAGGGAGTGGACGTTGACGGAGAGACATACGCTTTAACGAGGAAGTCGGCGACTATGGTGGTTTCAGTGACCGTGAAAACAGGTATTTGTAAAACACCTACGACACCGGTCATACTGTGTTGATCGTAAGTCGACTATACAGTAGCGATGGAAACTTTTTACTTGCCTTTTGGTTCACGATGTTCTCGCTCGATATCGGCTTGGACATATTGGAGGCTGGTTGAGTGACCGGAAACAAACATGGGTAAACACTGATTTCATGCGCATCTCTATCGGGACTGAGGGGGATTAAGACCCCATGCGCAGTTCGGCGGACTGACTAACGTACCTAGGTGAATTTGTGGCAACGAATACCGTTTAACCTCACAGACATGTCGCACCAATCACCCATGATATCGATCCCTAAGAAGGCTACCGAAGAAGTGGACTGGACAACGCCAATACGTCATCTCATCGCCAAATCATATGGAGAGAATCCAGATAGTTACATCCAAGAATGTCAAGCATTGCAACGATGTCGCCAGGATGCAGTCAAGGGCGCGGGTAGCGATACGACCGGTGAGCTGTCCAGATGATGTCGACGAAGCAGCGTCTAATAGGGATGCCAGGTCGTGATCTGCTGTACAAGTATTTTGGGCAACTGGAGCTTCTCGAACTACGCTTTTCCGAGATTCGCGTCAACTTTTCCTGGAACGATGCTTTCACCAATAAGGTGACGACACAGACGTCAATAGCTTTCGAGAAGGCATCTATTCTCTTCCAGATTGCGGCGACACATTCCGCTATCGCTGCGTCTCAAAGCAGGTTTGACGCGGAGGGCCTCAAACTCGCTTTCTACTATTTTCGTGCCTGTGCAGGTATGCTCACCTACGTTAACGAGAACTTCTTGCACGCCCCCTCGACGGACCTCAGTCGTGAGGTGATCAAGTTATTGGTTGGCATCATCCTTGCGCAAGCTACGGAGGTCTTCTTGGAGAAATGTATTGACGAGAAGAAGGGAAATGCACTGGTGTCGAAGGTCGCTTCACAGGCCGCTTCGATGTACACTTCATTGGGCGAGGAAGTCAAAGACTTCCAAGGAAAGAGTATAATCGATCGCAATTGGGTCACTCTCATACAGGCATGTACCCGTCTGATTAAGTCGGTAAATTCGAGTTGACACACGTCCAGATCAAGTCAAAGTTATTCGCTTCACTTGCTCAGTGTTATCGTGCACAAGCTGATAGCAAGACGGGTAATTACGGCGACGCCCTTGCTCGCTGGATTCTTGCAGAGTCACTTGCCAAGGAAGCCCATCGCTCTGCTTCTTCATTCTCTGCCCTTTTTTCACATGTATCGCCAACTTTGCCCGCTGACGCTGGACCTTCTATCCTCGATCGCACCAAATCTCACTCGCAGTTCTGCACTGAACGCAAGAACGAAGTACAGCGGGAAAACGATCTGATATACAACGCCGTTGTTCCGTCCGCTGAGGTACTCCCACCTATCGAGAAAGCGTCCGTCGCAACCCCTATTTCTATTCAAGAGGTATACGGCTCGCCAGACGTTCAGAAAGTCATAGGCCCCGATATCTTCATGAAGCTCATTCCACTGAGCATTCATGAAAGTGCTAGTGTCTATTCAGAAGAGAAGGCTAAGCTTGTCCGCAAGGAAGTGGAGAACGCGGAGAGCGCAGAAGTCGAGGTACGCAGCGCGTTAGAAGCCATGGGTGTTCAAGATGGCCTGGCGCGATTCAAGGGTATGGTAGAGGGCGGTATGGAGGAACAACCAGTTCCGCTGGACGTGCGAAGATGGATCGAAGATATAGGGGTCATAGAAGACCGGGAAAGTATCGACACTGTCATGCGAGAGCTAACACGGCTGAAGGAAAGTGTTAGGGCTGAACTCGAAAACACTTCGAGAGAACTGGAAGCGGAATCGCATGAGTGCGAAGCTATGCGGATCAAATACGATCACTTGTGGACGCAAGAGCCATCCGCAGGTCTTAACAAGGCCCTGAGGCAAGACCTTAAGTCACACATGGTAGCCCTCGACGCAGCCGCGACGTCTGATCAGCAGGTAGTAGCCCTCTGGGACTCCGTCAAGGGCGACATATCACTTCTACTATCACCAGAAGTGGAGGAAGTATTCCGTGCCAGTTTGCAGGCAGCCGCTCCCTCGCAGAATCTTTTGGAACTGGACGTCGGATTCGATGAGCAGGAACGAACAAAGATTAAACAATTCACTATTGAAATTGAGGAGCGTTTGGGCCGGCTGAAGAAGATTTCATACGAGCGAGGCGAGGTACTTAAAGATTTGAAAGAGAAGGCAGGCAATTCTTTTACGTTGCGGAGTCCCTATTTATGCTCTTCAGATCCAAGCCGATGATGTCTCTCATCTCCTTCTGCTCCATCGTCGAAATGCAGGCGTAGAACCTGCGCTGTTTGCTGCAGAACTTGAAAAGTTCAGGCCGTATCAGCAACGACTTACAGCTACCGTCCACCATCAACAAACGGCAATACAGGAGATTCAGGGTTTGTGGAAGGGCCTCCGGGATCTGGCAGGCCGCGGTCCAGGTGTGAAGAAGTGGGAAGAACAAGAAAGGCGGAAGAAAGATACAGTACGCCGATTCTCTCGAGCACGGGATGGATACATGGACGTCCGTGACGGCATAATGTGTGTCGTTTGTCTTGAGATAAGTGATGTCTATTGTCCTAACAATTGCGTAGGAAGGGGCTGCAGTTTTACAACCAGTTGATGGAACTGACTGCCTCGCTCACTCGAAATGTGAAATCCTTCACATCTGGACGTCGCGCTGAACGCGAAAAAACTTATTGGCCATGCGGAAGTCCAGCAGAGATTATCTGTCCCGAAACAATCTCTACCGCCCGTTGACAACAAACCGGCTGCTCCCTCCTCAACCACATTCCCCTCCGTCACTCAAAGCGTCATTTGCCTTGATGAACCTTCAGAGTGGCCGGGACGCAACACCGCCGCCTCCGAAACCTCCACAGGTCCCGCAGCCTTCTTCTTATGCGGTACCTTCCCCACCTCGGCAGCCTCAACGTCCCCCATCACACTGGTTTTCCACCACCACCACCACAGCCCACACGAGGCACTTATGCACCTCCGCATCCTCCCCAGGATCCGTATGCGAGCCTTGGTCTCTTCGCTTCCCCGCAGTCAACTAGTCCTGTAGCACGGCAACCCTCCGCGCCGCCGCCGCTACCTCCGTCTCAGAAAGCATCAGCTATTCCAGCTCCCCCGCCCCAGCCTTCTTATCAATCATACGCCAGGCAGGGATACTCAGGTGGCTTGACAACTCCTGCACCCCCACCGCCGCCACCAGGTGTAGGCGCGCGACATTCGTCACAGCATCAGCCTGTCTCACCTCCAGCCCCTCAAGGGTACAACAGTCAGTATAATTATAGTTACGGCCGCTGAATATCCCATATGAAGTGGCACAGTATCATGCAGATTGTAGCACACAATACTGTTGTAAGAACCTATGTACCAAATGGTAATAACAGCTACCCGGAATATTTCGGCTCCGGATTGTCGGCGGCGGGGCCAACCAGGTAGGAGAGATTCATGCTCATGAGCGTTCTCCGTACAGCCTCTTTCGACCCCACTCCGATGCATGCTGTTCCCACCTCGTCACGGTGGCAAATATAGATGCAACTTCCTGGTTCCACCGAGACTGGACAAGAGCAAGGAAAGGTCTATGCACGATCCGTGTGGATGCAGGTGGTGGCGGCACGGTGGTTGACGCAGTTACGAGACGTTCAGACAGCAAGTGGAGGCTGGAAGCATGAACTGTCAGTGAGATGTACAGCGATGTCAATATGATATGAACAAAAGACGAACTCGGCGCGGAGGTGGGCAGTTCTACGACGCAGAAGTAGACAAAGTTAGTTCTCCGGGAACGTGAGCCTTAACAGTCTATAATGACGACGTACTTCGACTGCATTAAACTGGAGAACCCGTAGTAAACCTACAAAGGTCAGAGTGAGCGGTTTTCCATATTTCGTTCGGAAGAAAAACACCAACGTACTCCTCCAGACACCAGGGCTCCCGCAACAGACCCTGCAAGGAATGTCATTGTCACCGGGATGAGTGTGGCAGTTCAAGGGATCGGAGTGCTTTCGATGGTTTTCAATTTACGCACGCTAGTTCCGACACTTCACCGTGAACATGTATCATGATGCACCTCACTTCAATCGAAACTATCTCCACAGTCATTGAAAAATGCCTATGTAACACCCAACGTGGATTGCGGAATAGAATTGTCTGCTGCATACATACGCCGTCGGAATTATAAGGGCCAGTTCAAGTTTTCAGCCCATTAATGTTCTACACCAAAGCGTCTCCAGCATCTTTTCAGTATATATACTTCGCCACAGTCATTCTAACACCTATCATTGCCGTCGGGGAGATAACTGTATCGTTCGTCGCTAGATGTGAGTGGTTTAGGACCTTGTTACCTCCTGTCCTGACTTCGTGGTGGGTTCCTGGTCTAGCTACTTTTTTCATTGTTTTTTTGAGCTTTGGACCGAGTAACCTTTTTTACTCGTGTCTCGGCGTATTGTTCGTCTGTGGTTTGACGAAGTTCTCCCCAACATATTCAGCGTGTTTACTGCGAGACCCCCGCGTGCATCTGCATTGCGGCCCTTGTGCAGTTGCCGTTCCCACGGTTCCTTGGATCAGCAGTCCAACGGACAGCCGTCCTTCGTCAAGTGAGCCAACCCTTGAAGATGTGTGTGGAGCGTGTGGTCCCCAAAGTCACGTATTGAATTTATTGCACACTTGTCACCAATGACCCCCCCCCCTCCGGTCTAACACCTGGCGTGTATGGAGGAGCAAGGAGTTAATTAACTACGGGACTGTTGACGTTTTTCTTGTCGTTACCACAGTCTCCAGGAACATTCGGATTGTTTGCTGGTCAGTCCTTCCATATTGCCCCTGTGCAACGCGGACCTAAGTTCATCGCAAATATTTCTCGCCTCGATGTACCCTTAACATTTAGACCTCAACTGCTGCGTTTTAGTGTCGGATAGCATTGCTTTGGGCATAATGTTATTTTCTCCCACATCAGACAATGCTTGGGTTAGGAGAGGTGAGTGCAAGAGCCACTGACCTAGGATCCTAGATTGTTGGGCAGACGTTCGTGGGTGATTATACCAGATTTGGTATATGTATGCGGCAGCGAATGGCATCTTGACAAGGTAACTTAGTATTGACACTCTAGAGCTTCGACTCACTGTACACTGATTTAGGCTCAATTTTCGATGATGGAGCTCCTTGCCGTAAGTGAAACTTACTGTGGATGCTGTGGGCCAGGTTGGTTGAGAGACATCGCTTTCAGATGCTTCTCTAGCTCCACTGTACGGTGTGTATCGCGGTAATCATGGTGCACATAAACGGTGTTTCCCTGTCCCTAAAGTATACTCGTTTCCGCTCTCACCGCCATTCACACGCTGCGGCGGCGAAAGAACGAGTTGAACGCTTGTGTGCGGATGTTTACAGTCTTGATTTTTTATCTAAGCAGAGATCTAGAACTCGTGATAACCCTGACTCAGTCGCCATCCACATCCCTCGCCATTACTACGCACGTCACATAGGCAGACGACACGAGGATGAACGACGCTCCGGCCGATCTGGGGAGGGTGCCCTACCATCCTGAGTCACTGAATCGCTGGTTCTAGTTGATGGAATTTACCTTCATTACAGCAGTAAAGTTTTCGTTACTCGGACCGTGATATTTCAACAATGTTGCATACTGTGTCATTAAGGTTGGGAACACAGTCGAACTAAAGACTAGACTCCCATAAGCACCACGACTTGTCCCGAAGCCCAAGTGACCACAGGAAGCCCGACTGATTCCATACTTGCTTATAGACCAAGAAAAGTAGGCGCAACATGTGTGGTGGAATTTTTAGCTACTCGCTAGTCGCCTCACCTCTATTAGTGTCACCCTCCCAGTCAGATTCGCGAATGCCCCGTTCCAAAGGGATAATCGTTTGGTTAAATATGAAAATTGTCAAGCCACATGGATAACGGATGCGTGGTTCCCATCCTTGCGGCAGACGTTCCTCAAGAAGGAACACCCGTAGGTCATCCACCCGCCCTCCGAAAGCGGTGAGCAGAGTGGCTGTACTGGTAAGATAACGCAGTCGTGAGATGGAGAGCAGCACCAGGAAGCGCAACTTACTTGGTACTCCCGAAAAGTTTGTGAAGAAGATCGAGTGTAAAGGCTGGGTTGGTTGCCCTCGCCTCCACGCGGCGCTTGCCAGAAAATCTTGACATGTCTTTGACTGTCAACACCGGTTGTTCTTTATCCTTTCCCGTTGCAAATGAAAACAGGTCCTCGATGAATGGCCTGTGAATCTTTGACTGATCGGGCTGAAGCGCTGCATCCAATCCTGATTGCCGTGGTCAACGGAAGAGGTTCAGACTAATACCCGAAGACTTACTTGTGAGAGAAGCGTCGTGTTCTATGCCATTATGCAAGTCAAGTTCCGCCAGATCGAACGTGTCCTTGCTGTAGCTTTTGTTCAACATAAAAGCTGCATAATGGGGTACAAATGAACAGAAAGAGGCCGAGAAGTTATACGTCGTGCGGACTTGGCGACTCAGATCGGTGAATTTAATCCCCCGGCCACTACGTGCAATGATCCCTGTCCAGATCTGGGTGTGAACTTCAGAATGGTGCGGAGCACTGCTCTCACCGTGGTTGGCCATGGCATTGAGTGCAGGGCAAGAAGAGCGGCTATCCCCTTCCTGTGGTGGTTTGTACTCCGGCCAGTTGCCCGCATAACCTGGGTGTCCTTCTGGAACTACCTCTCCCGTAGGACGTTTGAATAGCACGAGGTTGAGCAAAGAAAGACCGATGTCCCAAGCAAATATTCCTGAGTAGTAGAATGCTTTGTATAGGATCGTTGGAGAACCCATTGTCAAGTTGCGATTTCTTCAAGCAACTCGCTGATAAGGATGTAGGTGTGGGAGAGAACTTGACACGAGAAGATGGCAGCGTGCGAGTAGCGCTGTCCTCCTTATATATGCAGGCACACGAAGGTATATCGAAGCCTGGAATTCCGTCAAGTTGTCATCCGGCCAGTACTCACCGCGTATGGTAGCTTCGCTGCCGTGAGAGGTAGTCATAGAACTTCACATTAGTGCTCGTCGATGGTCAAGATGATAATTGTAAACAAATCACAAACATGTTCGGCTTCCGAAGAGAACCTCAGTGGACATATCACAGCCAATATACATACGAGCGTTCGGCATGTGTTGGTACCCTGGCCAGTGCAACTGAAAAATGCATCCGTAAACCTAAAAATCCATTTTGATGGAATGCACAAGGCGATACACAGTAGCATTTAGGGGCACCAGTACAAACATAATGGGGAACGTGAATCGAAAACTATATGTAGGATAGTCTGACATTTGCATGCTAGCGCTATTTGGAGTCTTGTTGACCGAGAGGGTGATGGCAAACATTTGATAAGTTGGCGGTCATGCTGCTCATTTTCTGGAATAAACTGACTTATTGTCCTGTAGAGCTAGTCAAACGGCACTCCCGACCATACCTACTCGTCAAACAACGTCGGTTGGTGTTGCCACTTGCCAGAACTGTCATGTCATGCGTGTGCGTGACGAACCGTTTCCTGGTCGGCCCTGGCGGTCTTCCAATGTTCAACTGCCCCCACCGCGTGGAACGCATAGGCGTCATAGGAGATGGCGGCAAGTGAGTCTGCGGGTTAGAGCGTATCATCCACGATCCACTTGTGGACTGGCTCCCATTAGCTCGTGCTTACATGACGATCGACAAGGTTCCAGTGCGACTTCCGCCGCAACTTATCAAAATTTCGCTGTCATTCTTTCGGTCATGAACAGTACTCCAAATAAACATACTAGCGTGCAGATGCTCTATGTCAGACTAACTTAAGAGTTTCCAATTCACATTACTGTAGGTAGGTTTCGTTTGCTTGAACAGTCGAACGTACCAGTGACAGAGACAGATCAAGTCGTCCTGTCCCACACAGTTATTCATGGACCCATCAGACTGCCCGGATGAGGGACCATAAATGCACTCTTATAAGAGCGCAGTTTGCTAGCACATAGTGGCTAGAGCTTGAAGAGCTCATGATCTCCTCTGACAGCACCGTTTCAGTATTCGTCAGGTCGTCCCACGTCCATGATTTGAGGACCTCATCACTCAGTTGTACGAATGGAAGCTGAGAAGCGTGTAGTTGCTCACGGATTACAGCGTTACGCAGAGGACGAGACTAACAAAATGACTGTCAGCTAGGCGAGTTTCTTGAGCGGATGGACATCTCTAAGGTCATAAATTGTGATTCTCCTGCCCTTGAGTCCGTATGGAGATACCCTTGCTTGGTGAGATCTGAGTGTCATGAATCGACCCATTCTGAAGATGAAGGCTCGGAAAAGTTGAGTTTTTTGCCTGGCCTCGCGACGAACAGTTCATGCTGTCAGGCCAACGGAGTGACCAACTTTGCTGCAATGGTTGAACTCTTGAAACCTGGATCGAACGAGATATCGACCGTGCATACTTGATACTACTGTTCTGTGAACTCCAACACCTTATGAATGGCCAAAGTGTTAATGCCTGTTATCCGGAAAAGGCGATCCCACTCTCCGGACATGCGATACGATAGATACCGTCGCCCACAAGGCTCACCTGTTGCTGTCCATTGCCACATCCTCCTACGGCCTGACTTTCGTTCGCATAGGTGACTGCGTATACAAGGTTCCGAGCTACAATCTCCGTCTATTTCGCAACTTAACCACCATAGCGAGCTATCAATACACTCGCCTCAACCTTGTCGGTACCCATCCGTCGTCATCGCTGGCAACCGGAGTTTAGAAGGGAAAAGCACGGGGTAGACTTACTCGTGGCACCTAATATATGGTCTGCATGTTTCTCAAGCTCTCACATTGTGTTCTTTAAGATCAGGCTATCGATGAAGATTTGGAAGTGCGGCGTTGTCATTTAGCAGTGATCCCGATTATGCATCTGCATAAGTTCCGGGCGTTTCGTCTGCACGACGTCACGCGTGGGCGAGGATTCATTGTCGAAGGAAGATATGGTGATGGTACATACTGACATGTAGACTTCCGAATGTCCAATCGCCAAAAAACATCCAGTGCATGTGTCAGCGCCCTCTGCCCGGCGCTTGGTTCCGACAAATCTTCGGGCTTCCTTCATCATCCGTACCTTGAACCTGTGTGTTTGTTGCGACATGCAATTGTTCCCGGAGGGTGTTCTACACATCTCTGCCACAGCTTTCTCATTTGCGGCGTCTTGTTATCAAGTCATTGATCATCACCCAAGGGGCGGTGTAGGCAATATAGGCATACAAGTCCATCCTATGGCGGAGACCAAGAAGAGTCACGACTGCATATACCATGAAGCAGCACAGCTTCTCTTTCTTTCTCGGAGGATGGCGTTTGTGAGGTGAGCAATATAAACCCCTCTACTGATTGCAGGTCCCCTCTGTCCTTCGACTCTGTTACCCTCATCCTCCTGTCATGTCGAGCGGCGGCTTTAACGCGGAATTGACTCTTGGCCCAGCTCTGGTTGGGACAACGCTGGCTTCGTGTCTCTTTGGTTGCTCCATCGTTCAAACGTATGGATACTATAGGCGTTTCCCGTCGGACTCAATGATCCTTCGGGCTCTGGTAGGTGTTGGCTGCTAAATGATGGTGTTACCTTGAGACTACGTTCGGCAGGTAGCTGCTGTCATGTATGTCCACATTTCTCCGCATCTCGCCTACCACAGTGGATTTCAATTACCCAACTAGGCTACTGACTCTCGCGCACATCGTGTGTGTCGTGTACTGGACGTGGACAATGACCGTCACTGCGTTTGGCAAACCTGATGAAGTCACGATATTCACACCCTCAAGAGGAGCAAATTTAATCATCACGCCTTTCATATGCTATCTCGTGCAGGTACGGAACCGTAACGAACAGACAACTGTCATTATCTTACGCGGCTTACTCCACCACTAGCTCTTCTTCGCATTTCGTCTCTTCAAATTCTCCGGGAGTTGGTTACTGGCCACCATATGTTTCATTCTTGGCGGCACCAGCTTCGTCGGTACGCTCGTCGACGCAGCGAGGGCCCTCAATAGACAATCGATGGGAGGGAACATGAATGCCCAGTACTGGCTTACAATTCTGACCCTGGTTAGCGGTGCAACGTGCGATCTGATCATCACGGCGGGTCTTGTTTTCCATCTGCGGAAGCAGCGCACGTTAACGAAGATATCGAGGTGCGACAGTTAAAAATGATCGCTGATAGTTGCAACTCCTCATGCTGTTGACCTAGGACCATCGATTTACTGGATAAGTTGACTATATGGTCGATAGGTGGGCCTCCCCTTTCTTAGGGTTATTGTTGTACCACCCCTTACGGGCATCTAGAAACTGGGCTTGTGACCAGGTAACCAGCAGCACAAGTTTCTTGAGAACTGGCTGAGCCACACAACACAGCATAAACGCCATCCTTGTCACCGTTTTCGTGAGTTGCGGCCTTTCTTTTGTCATATTGGTTATTCAGCAGCACTGACGGCTCCACCGCAGTTTTCTGTGCAGCGGACTACTTGTACGTGTAACCATGCACTCAGTAGACAAAACTAAGGCGGGGCCGCTTACCCAACTTCTCCCTCTCCAATCGCTAGTTATATGGTCAGCACTGTACATCATCCTCGCAGATGGTAGGGTGTCGACTACCGCAGCTCACCTATCGATTACGTCTCACCCCCGTTTTGTCCCATAGTCTACACCAATACCTTCCTTGCCGCGTAAGTTTAACGGGTCCCCCCCTCTATTCCGCTGATAAAATTCTCTGCTCCCATCACCACAGACTGAACAGCCGCACTCCCGACATCGAACACCACATCACGCAAGATCCGGCATTATCCTCTTTCGCTGTACAAGTGGCCCTGTCAAACGTTCCTTGCGACGTGAGTCACTACTGTGTGATGTCAGACAAATGCATTGTTAATGTCTTTGACTTCGGGTCCCAGGTTGTGTCCAGTACTCCTTCCACACTATCCTTAGGACGACACAAAACTAGTGATCTGTCCCCCACCTAGAGAGTGTCAACAAGTGCGGTGTCCGTAGTTCATATGAAAGGTCCCAAAATCGCGTGTCGTAATGATACATGATAATACAAATCAACTGACATTCAAAGTTTATCATGTCTTGGATTGCGTCGTTGCTCTCGTAGTCTTGGTCGCACCCATGTCAAGCCCACAATTCTCTTCCGCATCGTAGACGTTCCAGTCTTACCGTGCATTGTCATCGATGGCGTCGGCGCTTGCCTAATACACCTTGCCAGACCAGCAACGCCACCCTCGGGCTCACATCTGGCTTCGCTTTCGTCATGGCCGTCCATGTCCTTTAACGCAGACCCATCTTCTTCAGCAGTGTAACCTATCGTCGATCCAGAACCAGGGTCAGAACGGTCACGTGCGTTATGAATCCCCTCACTAGTTGTGTCCCGACAACGAGCTCTGGTCTGCCTTCGTTTTTACCAAACGAGATCGAGGCAAAGTAGTGACAGGCTCGCGACCAGTTGCCTTCGGCACTGCGAGACTTCAGGAATCGGCGTGGCCTTGGCACAACTTGGAGGCCTCTTTGGCACCGTTGGCATCCACGAAAGGGGCTATCAGTCTCAAGTAGTCAGGTGTCGATGCGACGACACGACGCACAAGACAAAGGGAGAATGAAGGTATATAGACTGACGATTCCGGGTGGCTTTCAGCCTTTGCTTTCCTGCTTCCCACGGTTTTGGGTTCTGGGAATGCGGATGCTTGCGATAGATGGAGCTAATTATGAAGGGAAGTGAATAAACATAAAAAACAGAAACACCAGCCTCCGCAGCAACCCACCATCTCTTTTACACTCTCCAACGTCGGTGCAGTGTCTCATCACCCGTCCTCCCCCTTCCCTCCGCAAAAACATCGCCTTTACCCCATCGATATTTGGGATCCGCACGCCCTTGTGAGTGATGGAAACGCCTTTGAATGGATGAGATGCCCTGCATTCCTAAACACCGACATTCTTAACAGCTTCATTCTAGTCTTGGGTGGGATTGTTGTATCGGTACTCACTGACCTGGACGCATTTTCTGTCGGAATGTGAGAAGTGAAATGCAGTACTCACATTTCCTTGGGAGGATATATAAACAAGAAGTATGGGTGTCGTGGTTGGGAGCCTGCCTGAGATTCTGGGATCGGAGAACTGGACATCCGTCGTCGCCGTGTATACCTGATTCGCCTAGTATGAAAGCAAACACCTGCCACGACCTGATGTGATCAACCAGTGTACACACGACTTGAAGAATTGCACCTTGTTCTGTTCTGAGTGTACTGGACTCATGGATGTGTAGTACACCATAACACTGCAGGTTGGATCGCGCCTGAATGTGACTGTGTCATCGTCGATGGGGAAGGCGGCGAGCTGGGTCGACGCGTTTCATCAGACGCAGTGTACCAAACTCACTCGAGTCCATCACTGTGCAGTGTCAATCACAGCACGACATACGGTGGCGCTCTCGTTGAACGATTAAAGAGGCGTGCAAATCAAAATATTGCGACGATGGCGAGCAATGAATGAAGATCAAAGCCAACACGGTCTGAAGCGCGAGGACCCTGTCCCAAGTCCTCTGACCTATTTGAAGGGGATGAATCTCAGTGCAATATCTACAGTACCACTTTGGGGGGATGCATCAACAGACGATGGCGAGGAAGATAAGTACTGGGGTGAATGCGATGTAAGGATTACGACCACTCGTCGGAGAATGGTACGCCATGAACAAATATATGTAACAACCTCGAGTCGGTAAGGTATGAGGATGATGATGACTAAGATCGAGAGCGCAGTGCGGTGGGTGGCATTGAAGCCATGCCCCGCGGTGGAAGAGCTTCCAGGAAAGCACTCGGAAAACCCTCCTTCGATTTCAAGAAGAAATAAATACTGGCCTAATTTGAACGCGCGACCACGTGGCCTTGGCTGCTTCGATGACGCTTTATATGATTGAACATTTTGTCACGTGTTAAGTGCCTCCAGAATTCCTCCAATCACACTTGCCTTCCAGGAATTCAAGATGTTGATATCTCTCATCTTCCTCTCTTCCATTCTCATGGAGTTATGAACGCGGAAGCATTCAGACACTGCCTCTCGTCTGGATAAGAGTATTGGCACGTATGACCCCTCACAACGGTCGTTGTACAATTGATGAGATGTAAGGCTTTGAGAGGACATATCAAGTGCGCCACGTAAGGGGCGTCCAGCATGGCGCGATATTCCTTAGTATACCTAACAACCCTTGTGCTCGCCATAATACCTGCCATCGCCGCTCATGTTGCCAAAAGGGACTTGCCTGTAGTGGCTCTCGATTATGGTAGCTTCCAGGGCTTCAGCTCCGCCTTCAGTACAGAGTCCTTCCTTGGTGTACCATTCGCTCAACCTCCGTCAGTAATCGATCTTCACTTTTTCAGGGCCAGCGTTTCGTTAATGTTGCTTGCGCAGTGTCGGCAACCTTCGTTTCAACAAACCCGTACCCCCTCCTTCCTTTACTGGCGTGAAGAATGCTACCTGGTACGGCAACGCCTGTCCTCAGATGTCCTTACTGGCCCCTGGAGTACCACTACCAAATAACCCTGGTTTGTCTGGTGTGACTACCTACCTGGGTGAACTCCAGCCCCAGGGGATTGTGGCTGCATCCGAGGACTGTGAGTGGCACGTAATGGTACATATTCCCCCACCTGATTCCATAGGCCTGTATACAAATGTCGTGCGGCCTGCAGGGGCTACCTCGGGCGCTAATCTGCCCGTCGTTGTGGTACGTGCTACCCCCCATTTACATGCAGATGTAGATACTAATGGTATTCGATAGTGGATTTATGGTGGTTCGCGATGCTACCTACCGGAGTGATGTTTCCTCGTTTCTGAAATGCCGTTTAGGCGCTTTCATGGCAGGGGATGCATCGGCCTACAATGGGACCAGTATAATTGCGCGATCAATGAGCTTAAAAACTCCAATCATTTATGTGTCCTTCAACTATCGTCTCAACGGTTCGTAACCTCGTAGCTGGTCGTGTGAGCTAAAAAGGTTGACGGCTTATACAGCTTTTGGTTTCCTTGGCGGTAAAGAAGTTCAGGAAGCAGGCCTGGGTAACCTTGGGTTGTACGACCGCAAGTATCCGTTACAGAACATAAAGAAAATAAGTATTCACTGTCTGCTCAGAACGCCTAGCACTTGAATGGGTCCAAAAGTACATCTCCGCTTTCGGCGGAAACCCAGAAAGAGTGATCGTGTATGTTATCCCGTAAGTCTAATAATTAAACGAGCTGGAAACGAGCACAGCTGGGGTCAGAGCGCTGGATCGATCTCGGTAATGTTACAAATGGTAGCGTTTGACGGGGACTTAAACGGATTGTTCCAAGGTGCTATCATGGTATTTCTCATGTTACATTTAATGGCTCCGTTCCTTGACTCGTTGTGGTACTTACAGGAATCGGGGTCCGCCGCACCCATACATGAGATTACCTCAGAACAGCAACAGGAAAACTACGATTTCCTTGTCGCACAAACAAACTGCAACGCAACAAGTGACACGCTCAGCTGTCTCCAGAAAGCACCCTACGAAGCGATCGTGAATGCTACTGCGCAGATGACCGCTTTATCTTCGTACCAATCTCTCAACACTACCTGGGGCCCGCTCGTCGACGGCGTCATTCTGAAGCAGACTATCCGACAGTCGTTGAGATCAGGTAAATATGCGAGGGTAAGTAGCCAACTATGCTCCCCTTTCTTTTGCCACTGTAATGGTTTTGCAGGTCCCAGCCATCCTTGGTGATGTCGACGACGAGGGGACGTAAGTAGATTCTACTCGCAAGGCGCTCCGAGTGTGTTGATGATGACATCCTACAGTTTGTTCTCGTTGTACAGTTTGAACGTCACGTAAGTGGCAAGTCTTGATGCTGCGAGAAAATCTGACAGCCGATTTCAATAGAACGAACAACCAGTTCCTGGAATACATACGCGCCGTGTAAGAAAGATCGTTACCTGGTCAATTCTGCCTAATAGTCCCAAATCAAGGTTCTTGGTCGGACTTAGTGACATTGAGATTAGCCTTGTCGGCGACTTGTATCCGGACGACCCTACCCAGGTAGGCAGCTAACTTCGCTAAGTTTCTACTTGACACTTCCCTTGTATATTAACATATCTCCAGGGCTCTCCTTTCGGTGTGGGCACAAACGACACCCTCACGTATGTAAATTTCTCCCGCACTTAGTGAATTATCTCTGATGACATTCCCGCGTACAGTCCAGAGTATAAGCGTATCGCTGCTTTCCTAGGCGACTTTTATTTCCAGGCCCCCCGCCGATATAGTTTGAGCATCCTGTCCGCGACGCAGAACATTTGGAGCTACAGTAAGTATCATGTCATCTAATCTCCAAATCTAGGCCTTGCATTACTGATACGGTGAACGCGAGTTTGGAAGAGGGATAAGTTCGTTCCGGGAATAGGCTCTTTCCACGAGAGTGACCTGCAAGAGTACTATGACTTGACTGGGACATCAGATTGGGTTGGTGCTGATGCACTCAGTGAGCTCTTTCCTCTAAGTTTTCTTTCATGATTAAATGCATAGTCACTGTGTGCCGGTTCTACCCTGACAGTTAACTTTGCATACACCCTCGATCCCAACGTCCCTGCTCAGGGCTACCCGTCTGGAGCCTCTTCCTCCTTGCTCTCCGGCCTCGCTTGGCCCCAGTGGAAACTTTGGTCTCCAGAATTGTTGACGTTCGAGGATCCGGACGTGCTCACATTTACGAAGGATACGTTCAGGACAAAAGGGATAGCGTACTTGAATTTCCTCGAGGACCAGATGGGATTGTGAGAAGACGCTGCACGTCTCGTGCGTAGTTGTGATAACTCAATACACTCGTTATGTTGTCTATACCTACACCAAACCTATGCGACATACGTACTTTATGAGAACAATGTATGCCGGCTCTGTACCGGATTGGTCTAGCCTGATAGGTACTATGCTCTACGAGTACCCTTGTAATATCGTCCCGGATAACACTGACTTACAGCCCGAGTGAGAGGACGCTCGTGCCGTAGAGGTAGGACATTAGCCCCTATGGGGGAGGTTGATGGAGGTTCTAAGATGGTTCATTCTTGGGATACCATCCAGCCGAAAGCGCCCGACAGGCATAAGGTGAAAGCAATGTGAAGATAAGATGAAGACGGCTGGGATGCCAATGGCTGATTAAGCTATTGGTTGCATAAAGGTCGAGAAATGATTATCGTACCACATTGGGCACCGTTGGATACTTGTACCGAGTGAGACGTGAAGGGCCCTCGAAAATCTCACGGAGTATCTCTGATTCCGAGGGAGATAGGGTGGAGAACTTGTTCCTGCCTGGTAGGGAACCCCGCGGAATTTGACGGCCTGTCTTACTGGCGTCTGATAAAAGGTGACGGGGCCGAGCTGGACCATCAAAAGTGATTGGCGGTGGGAGAGTGGTAGGGTTTCCCAAATCACTGTAAATACCCATAGAACTTTGTGGTCTTGCCCGGGTAACCGTAGGAGACAATGGAACAGGTTCTTCTTCAACTATGGACCGTCTGAGCTGCTTACTCGATTCTCCAAGTCTGACGGGTGCATCGAATATGTCGAAAATTGCAGGGAGCACAGGCCCTGCAACCTCACTAGCAGAAAGAGCACCTGGGGGCAGGGTAGCGACTGGACGCTTAGAAGAGGGGGCCACACAACGAGGAGCACGAATAGCCTGGAAGGCACGCACGTACGAGGTTTGGGAGGCGACCATAGCAACTGATCTGATTGAACTGACGAACTGACGGCTTTATAAAGTTGCATTGGATGCTGGGAGGCTAAAGGAATCGCCACAAGCTTGGCAAGGTGTTTGAGCCCTCCCCTGACTGACAAATACCTCCTGCGAAACCTATATCCACCGTCGGACTTGATGCGGGTATACATAGTGCATCAACCGCTGTCGTCGGTGGCCAGTAAAACCTGGTGTGTGATGGTGACCTCAAGGCAAAAGGTCCAGAAGTAAAGTGGATCGAAGTGTAAGTACGCGGACGCCAACCTTGTCCGTTCACCATGATTTCTGGAGTAGAGTCCACGGTGTGAGCATCGAGCAGCAACCAGGAAGAATTCCTCGATAGTAGGAGCGCTGGAAAGACATTGGTGCGCAAAACACCCGCTTAAATGCCGCTACCCTGGAAGCACGGAAGCCAAGAAACACCGTCGTAGAGAGAATAAATCAGAAATTTCATCCTGGGTTTCTATCAGTTATCGGCAGGGGTAACTTGATACGCCTTGGCTTTCCATATCCGCTGTGCTCTCTGGTTTGCCTTTGCAATGGCGACTTCGACACGACGCCATACTGAAACAAAGCCCTAATAGGTCACTTTGGCACGATTAAGCAGGACGAAGTTGCCTATGTAGTACGAAGTCCGAGTGCGGACGTAGGAAATCGGCATAGTCCGCGCGACTATCAGTTCGACTTGATGCATGAATTCCATACGACGACTGCGCAACCACAGGACTGAACTAACGATGACTCGTGCTGTCTCATTGCAGGTGATGACTCCGAACTGCACGGCATCGGCTTGGGCTCTCAAAGGGTTTAGTGTGTAGTGCTGATTAGCGACGGTACACCCTCGCTTGTTTTATCTTGCACGAGCACGGTGCACCAGGCGATTGTGAGCACGTTAGCATAGCATGAGTCCACTGCTCATCGACACCATTGACACGTGTACTACCTGGGCCCAGAGGTACTGAAGATTAGCCGGTGGCACGTCAGTGCCTGCATTTCCTTGTGAGGTGAGGCCATTAGTACTGAGACCCGCGAGAGTAGGTGATGCAGATAGCGCAGGCTATCGTAGTACATACTACAGGTTTCTATGTAATACCCTAAACCTTCGTCAGGAGCTATCTCCTTGGCCTGGAGGAGCCCGAAGGTACGGTCATCCTCACAGGCTCCAGGATACCAGCAGTCACTATTGTGTCAATTTGCTACCAATAGGTCTATGGTCGGCTCACGGAGGCCTACGGAATCCGTCGGCGGTCAGCATTCAGGCGCCATTAGGATCAGGACTAGGACACACGAAGACTCGGAGGACAGGATATGCAAGGCCATCGTGACTGCCCTCCGTCCGTACCTATGCACGGTGGTATGTATAGTCGTACAAGACATACCGCACACCGATCAGCAATATCATCAGAGGTGGTGCGTCTCCAGCGAGGGCAAGTCGGCCGCGCGAACTGGCATGTTTTGTGAATCCGTTACGATGTCCCCCACATCAAATATCGACTTGCTCTCCAATCCCAATACACCTAGAGGTAACAGTATATACCAACCATACTTCTTACTTCCATCCTGGCCGGAAAGCCAGCGTATCCATTGATGGCACCCCGTGGTAATAAAAATACACAATGTATGGAAAGCTAGAACTGTGCACCTGTCAGGACGGAGCGATCCACTGGTACAACCACACAGGACCAATGGCTAGTGTCTTAGAGTAAAATAAAGCGGATGCAGGACGTACTGACAGAACACGCGTGGTAGGGAAAGGAAGATTAGGGGAGGTAAGTATGCGAAGGGCAAAGCAAGCAGGAAAGAAAGGGAAAAATTGCTCCAAATATCTTGGATCACATCTCAGAAATGAAACAGGCCTTTCTTCTTTTTCTTCTTCTCTTCCTTATCTGGCCCGTTCATCCCCAAACTATTCACAGATGTCGAACTAGCAGCATATGGCGAGCTGGGCGAGTGTGCCTTACTCAATTTCGCACCTGTCTTCGTGTCTTTCGGGACGTGAAGTTCAGGGCGCCGGGGTGGTGGTGTTGGGTCGGGGATGAAGTATTTCTGGTCGTAGTACTCTTGGTACGAATTGTGTGTTTGGGACAAGGGTATGCCGTTGGGAACTGCACGGGATCCTACGCCCGACAACTCAAGAACTTTGAGATCGTCGAAGAACTGACGAGGAGTGATAGTATGCGTCGATCCTATTTACATCTGAACACGTGCTCCCCAGCTGTAAAGGAGGCACGAGACGCACCGATGTAGATATCCTTGTTCAGCGATGCGCTGAGCGTATATGCTTCTCGGACTTCCGAATATGTCATCCCACCGGCGATGAATACAATCACGCGCTGGCGGTTATCGGCTGGTGCGGTCGGTCGTACAGCCTTATGCCAGCTCGGCTTCGCACTGCGCAAAGATGTGGTCGGTGTGGGGGATTGGCGCATGCTATTTGCAGGTGCAACTGCCAACGGCGCATCCTTGACGTAAGGGAAAAGTGTCTGGTCAAGTTTGTTACTGACATGATCCTAGAAGGATCCCTCTTCAGCCACGCGATACCGGGGGACGGTCCATTCATACCTCGATCACCGTACGAATTAATGGTTTGTATCTTGAAAGCTCATATTCCTCATCCGCATGTGGCTTCTGCTTCAACTTCTTCTTCGTGTCCCTATCCGAAGCCCCCTACATGGAAGGCATCATTAGAAATGGAAACGAAACGGTGTAAAATGAAACTACCTACCCTCGTGATTCGCACTCCGAGGTGGACTAATGCGTTCACTGCATCCTGCTCTACCATACTCAACCTCGCATGTTGGTATAGCCGACGCCGATCTTCGTCCGGTACGCCATCGCGGTACATGATGTACAGCGCAATGATGCGCGCCTTGTTGAAATTGCTTCGCAACAAAATATTCTCAGCAAATTTAGACCCTCCCATTGAAAGGGTTGCATTACCTGACTTCCCTGCTGTCTAGCAGCGGTACCATCTCCTCGACAAGTGTCCTCGGAGTTTTCCCTTGAGCTGTGAGGCCTGTTGCGCAGCACTATTCGCGTCTTAGCAAACCCTAAAGACAAACGCACAGTAGAACAACACACTTGTTCGACGTTAGAAACCATAGGCAGTTTGTCTTTTTCGAATATCGTCATGCAATCTTGGGCCATATTGAGGTGCAGTGAGAACTGTCATCGGTTTACTTCGGTCACACGAATTCCTCGTCATCATAAGGCGGTGCGCACCTTTTCCCGTTGTTCTTGGTACTGCGGCAAATTCGCAAGCATGTCTTTCATATCGTTCAGACTCGCAGCGCCTCCACTTTGCAAACGATTAGTTGGCCATCTGAGGTGACATGTCAATGTACCAGCGTAACACACCCTTTAAACCCAGCATGGTCCTCCATGAATTTGTTAAAGTCTGCCATAAGCTTATCGATAGCTTCCCGCATATGCATATGTCGCACAGTTGTCCACACCGAATCCGCATCGGACAACGTTGCTACCTTATCCTCATACGTACCCACTGACGACTGAAACTTGTACCTGTGGTACGCTCAGAAAGAGTGCAGGAAACGGATGGGAGAGACACACGAATACTTGGTCCCATCTTCGATGAGGAGCAGATCATTGCACATGGCTTGGTATGTGAATTCGTGAATGAAGGGTGCGACAACATCCATGGCCCGATCGGTGAGGATGAGGGTCCCACGGGGCCGAGGTGGATCCGAAGGACTCTATCAAATCGCCCAAGAGCCCAATGATGTCAGTTTTCACGAGATACAGGACGCAAAAAAAGAGACGTCACACAGGAAATTCAGGATTCGCCTTCTTGTGTTCCTCCAGACACTGCTGTACCATGGACGCCAATACTTTTGTGACGAATTCTGTATCTGCAGCTTCATACTGTCGCGCTACTTCGCCTCTTGCCAGATTCGTCCTCCATCGACTACTTCCTTCTAGTGGGGGTGGTGCCCTCGTTTGCTGGTTCGGCTGAAGTGGACCCAAGGGTTGATGGTGACTCGGTAGGTAGTAGCGTATATACGGAAACTCATTCAGTGTGATGCATAGATCTGCAATCTGCATGGCAGGGTAGATCGGTTAGTACGACACCCCTGCATGCGCAACACGTAGCATCACGCACGCGCTTGCTTACGAACTGCAGCTCTTCCTCCAATCGTGATTTTGCTGTTCGAAAGGAAGCTTCGTTCCTAGGAGGACTATATATCTGAAAGAAAAGTTCGGGTGCATTCATGGAAAACGTCTGTGCTTCCGTTACTGTGACCAGGGATGGCTTGATTAACATGAAGGGCTGGCAAGCTCTTCTTTGATACGGGACTTACCCCAGAAGTTGACGAACAATTCTTTGAGGGCTTTCAGGTACGGTTCGGCAGGGGAGGAAGTCAAACGCCGGAACAATGGTTCTAAGAGAGCTAGAACGAGACTCCCGTCAACCACAATTTGACGATCTTCAATGACAGAGAGTGCACACCGTCTAGGAAGAAGAGATGCGCCCCGAGGTATTGTTGGTGTCCGTTGGAGAAATCCCGAATGATCCTATCGACATTTTGTGTCGTGGGCATGAGCATATAAACCGCTTCAAACTGCTGTGGTTCCCGATGCGTTGATATCGACTCGATGACTGTTATCGTCGGTCCATCCCTGTGCTTATAACACGCCAAAGATAAGATTGCACTCACGGGTAACGTTCTCTTCTAAGATGTCAAACTGCTTCAACACGGTGCCCAACAGCTTCTTGGCGTGTTCGTCGACAACGAGGACCTTCCATCTCCCCTCTGGATTGACAGATCGGATGGCCTGAAGAAATGCTGGGTGAGACGTGGTTAATGTGGGTCATTCGCATTGTCGGTAGGAAGCGCGCACTGGAGCGAACGGTGTTGATGAGCGACGCGGTCATGGCTTGGTACTTAGTAGCTGGCCTGTGCGTCGGATATCTCCGCTTGGGTCCCAATGCTAATAATGATCGCCATCGCTTATTATAATCACAAGTAACTGATTTATCGATTGGCTACGAAAATCTAGCCTGCGCGTCTACATTTACGTGCCCAATTATTATTGTCGGACTCCTTGTGTACGTCCCACCGGCCTTTCAAATGGTCTGGCCTTGGGACTAGCCACCGGGTGCCGGGAGTTCCGCAGAAAGTGGGTGTGGGTTCCTCGCAACATTCCGTTCCCCAAATTAACTCGGGGCCCAGCCGTTCCGTCACCCCTAACGGTGGTGAGTCGTTGCTAGCAGGGTGTAAAGGTTTCAGAAATTGTTCGACTTTGGTACTCATGAAATCCACGTGTTCTCCTTCCTGCCACAAGACGCGTGTTTGCAGGATGAAAAATGTGCACCCATCGCCCGGGATAGGCAGTGATAACGCCTGGTGGACACGAGGTACCGGGACATGCATAGAAAAACCCCAAAGCAATGACGAAGCAGTCCCTCCTCAGGCTCCGAGTCCCCTCCACTAGCTGCTCTCGTCTCAAATGGCTGTCGTCTCTTCTAGCCTCGCAAACTCTGACTCTCCCCAGGGGCCGCAGAGCCCAATCGCTTGTCACTATCTACCTCAATACGGCTTCAGCTCCGAACATTCCTTCGATCGGCTCATCCAAGACAACCCCTTCTTGTTCCGCGTCTATACTCCCAAGGCTCACTCGCAAAACGTCAGCACTGTCGAGCCTTATTTCGTCGGGCAAAAGTACAATGAGCACTTCACCCTTGCTGCGGAGAAACTGAAATCGCCAGCTGTTGGTCCTGGCGAAACCATCGCTTCCACCAGTTCCTATCAGGACGTTGCCCTGCACATGGACTGGACGCAGAGGCACAAGTCACCCTTTATATCGACAACCTTCAGTTTCATCTGGGCAATCTGGGAGGCCACCCGACGTTATCGAGTCGGTCTCAAACACGACATCGAAATTGCAGTGATTGACTCCAGGATACTCGCTGGTCGAGCGGCCACTACACTGGAGTTATTAAGGAAGGGGACACCTAAAGAGTAAGCGACCCTACTTTCCCTTCTAAGATTTATATGCTTACCGGTCGTACAGGAGACACTTGGACTACTGGAAGTGGTACCGATACGCTCTCGAATCGCAAAATGTTCTCGTGCACGGGTCCATTCCAGCCCCTGCCGTTCTAGCCACCGTACCCCTTCTCTCTTATCGACAAACTTCCCTCATACTTCTTACGCGAAGACTGTTGTAACACAAACCTCTCATCGCCTTTCGATGCACTCTCTTGGGATACGATGGATAGGAAACCTAGTTTCCGACAATTTTGCCAGGATATGTCCGATCAATTCCTGCGACTCCCCACGGAACACCGCCTGCGGGACGCGACAGGAGGGTCGGTCCGCCTGGCCATGGCTTTCCTGCGTCCGTGGTTTCACACGGTCGTCAGAACAGACTTTATACGTGCGACCGACACTGCGTGTACGCTCGCGTTCATCATCGCCCAGTGGCCCGCTCAATGGTGGTCGCGCGACCACGTTGAGATGTGGTCAGTGATTAGGTCCCTCGTTCAGGCAGTCGCCGAAGAGGTACGGGAGAAGCAGAAGAGCGAGCTCACCGAAGAGGTCCGTAGACTGCAAGGTGTTGTCACGGATCTCGAGCGTGTGGTGCACGACTATGAGGAAGCAGAGGTGTTATCTTCCATATATCCCGATACTGAAACAGATGATGGGGACTACACACTCGTATTACTCCCGTCTCCACCTGCCTCCATCCGTGGACATCGCAGCCGCGGGCCCGTTTCAACTCCCCCTCCGGCGGTTCCCATTACATGCGACGTTGTTCCAGAAAGGGTCCCAGGGCTTTCTTTGATCAATACCAAGGAGGGGGACACGCGACCCTCTGAAGAGGTCATCGATACGCCTACTCCAATGGTCAAACCAAGCGAAACCCAGCGAGAAGATAAAAGTCCTCCAGTGGAGTCTCAACTCCATGAACCCGAAGAGTCCCAGCAGGCTCGACCACATTCATTTGTCGAAACCGCCTCTGGTATTATCACTGGCATCCTAGTCGGTGCCTTCATCACCCTTTGCATCGTCCATTCGACACGACGCACGCTGATTTATGTCACATAACGAATGACCATTTACGAAGTTTAGGAGGATGCGTTCCTTCATGTGTTCAGGATTGATGGGCAGCGGAGTACTTGGCTCTGGAAGACAATACTTGTGCTGAGATGTATCACTACTACTCTACTGGGATATGTATTGGTATCTATACCGCGTACTGTACACCTTGCCTCTTCGAGTGGCTATTCAGTAGGATGAAAATTCGTTGTAGCCAGACGTGCGTGGGTTGTAGTGACAGCGAGAGGGCAGTGACAGGCGGTTGACCCCTAATAAAGGAGGCAAAAATCGAACTTAATTCTTCCATGTCTGCCAGACATGAACGCATTGACGATCCAGTCTCACCGCACGCAGCTCATCGTCACTGCGCTCTCAGCTTGCTTGGTCACATCCGCGCTGTTCACCGCGTATAATGCTTACGCCAAGCGAGAACGTCGACGAAATCTCGATGACCAAATTCATCGGTCACTCGTTGCGGACAGCGACGCACGCGTGTTGGAGAATGGGCTTACTTTGAACGACGAAGTATTTACTGAGGAACTCTTCATACGAACGGCTAGCAATGGTACATATGATGAAGACCTCATTCGGGAACAGCTTGCTCGGAACTATGCATTCTTGGGAGAGGAAGGAATGGCAGGCGTCCGTGGCGGGTCCGTGGTTATTGTAGGCTGTGGAGGTGTCGGCAGCTGGGCAGCCGTCATGCTCGTTCGGTCGTACGCAGCGGTGTCTCTCCGTCAGTTCTGCGTTTTTGGCCTGACTTGTATCGTTTTCGTAGGGGAGTATCCAAAATACGTCTGGTTGACTTTGACTACGTCACGCTGTCTTCACTTAACCGGCACGCTACTGCGACGCTTGCGGATGTTGGGACGCCGAAGGTAGCGTGTATAGAGCGCACTTTAAAGCGGATCTCGCGGTGGGTGGATATTGATAGTCGGATAGAAATTTGGAGAAAAGAGGATGGAGGAAGGCTCCTTGAGGGTGCTGATTGGGTTGTTGGTAAGGATGTCGCGATATATGTCACTTGGGGTTGATCGACTGTGAAGATGCGATCGACAACATTACGACTAAGGTGGATCTACTCAAGTACTGTCATGACCATCACATTCGTGTAAGCAGGTGCTCGTGGTGGCTTCTAGTTGCATCGCATCTTACCGGGGTTGACCTAGGTTTTCTCCTCTATGGGAGCTGGTGCCAAGTGTGATCCTACGCGGATACAGATCAGCGATATATCTTATACTATCTATGACCCCCTCGCACGAGCTGTGAGACGAAGACTGCGCTCCGAAGGCGTGACCTCTGGTGTTCCTGTGGTTTACTCTACCGAGGTGCCGGGAGACGTCAAGCTATTACCGCTTCCCGAAGAAGAGTTTGAAAAAGGTAATGTGAAGGAGCTGAATGCATTTGATGATTTTAGAGTTCGGATATTGCCTGTGCTGGGTACGTTCGTATGCATTAGTTGTCCAGGGACATTCCGACCTGTGTTTTAGGACCCCTTCCATGCATGTTTGGGCTGCACATAGCCAGCTACATTATCTGTGACTTGGCAAAGAAGCCCATTCTGAATCCGCTTCCGATCAAAAATCGTAGAAAGCTATATGAACGTCTTCTGCGAGATTTGCTGCATCGGGAGTCAAAGTTGGTTGGCGAACAGATTAAGTGAGTGATCAACTGATTTCTGACTGATGGTGCTATGGGTTGACGACGCGTCGAACACAGCAAACTACCCATCGACGAAGATGATGTGTTCTTGATATTTGAGGATCTGCACCTGGGCCGGTCCGTGGTCCCGCCCCACGCTGTGCCAGCGAGACCACAGTTGATCCGGTGGGACGCCAGGGAGGCGCTGACCCTTGAGAATTGTGTCGTGCTCGAGTTCTCAGAGGCTGAGAGGCATATGCGGGAGTGTCTCAGTGTCAGACAGGACCCGAGGGAGGTCTGGGGCGACGAGGTGCAGACCATCGTGGACCGGAATGCGGCACGGATAGCCCGGTATCGTGAGTGGGTAGGGTTGTGACGGATGTTTCCATATAAAGAAAGTGTGACCAATGTTCATCACGTGGTGTATTGTGCTGTTTTTGGAAAGTAGTGTGATCAGGTCGTGCTCGACGTCGACCACAGTACTGACGAGGACGAAGTGACCGCCGCCGCCTCCACACATAAGCTGCTTGCCATGACGCCGTCCGTCGCCGGCTCACTTGACCCGCTTTCGTCGCCGTCTCCGTCGCCGTCGCCGATGCCAGACCCCATGGACGAGTCCGAGCTGTCTGAGCTCACAGAGGCAGACGAGGACGGCACTCCTCCGGACATCCGGATGTCGTCCACCACCCGCCCGGTCAGTGCAGAGGGCCCGCCTCCCCGCCTCCGCAAGAACGCAGCTGGGGCGAAGCGCAAGTCCAGGTCCAGAAACGCACGCAAGTCGGCCAACGCAGCCTCGGCCAGCAGCAAACGCAAGAAACGCGGAGGAATGGTGCCAGCCCCGATGTGGGGATGGGCCTACAAGAATGGAACAGCCACAATCCCACCAGCCTTGGGGTCAGGCTCGCATCCTGGCCCTCCCACTACTACCACAGTTGGCACCCCCGCCACGGGCCCTCATACAACCCATCTCAATACCACAACCCACGGTGCTACCACAAGACACCCAAAATCAGCATCTGCAACCCCAGACCCAGAAGAGGAGGAGGAGGAGGAAGAGCACCCAACACCCCCGCGTGCTATGGAAGAGGAAGAAGGCGAAGAAGGTGACCCAGACAGCCGCGGCAGGGGTCACCGCGAGGACGAGGAAGATCTCGCTGACGAGGAGGATGACGCTATGGACGACCAGGACCTCGACGAGGAAGACGAAGGTCCGAACACTTCGAGCAGGACCCGCCAAAGACTCTCTCCTGTCTCACACCGATCCACCTCTAACACCTCACGTGTCCGCAGGCCGCGTACCACAAAGGTTGTCCCAAATCAAGGCAAAGTTACGGACGTGGGTCCAGATGGCGTCGAAGGAGACGAAATGGATGTCGATGACATTGACGCAGACGATCACGCCGAAGGATCTGCTACGGAGGAAGACTACCCTGATCATCATCGGTACTCTAACATCACTCGCCCTCTCCACGCGAGGTCAAATAGACCTGCGGCACTGGCTGGCGTCAATCACTGGGACCCAGACGCTAGTCGCGACGACGACGCATCTCATGAAGTGCAGGTGGATGCTCAGGGTGCGGTTCTGTCAGTCCCACCCTCCCGTGCGGAGTCGCCACGGGAGCATACCCCAGAAGAGGACGACGAACCCAACGGTGACGCTGTGGGCGACGCAGCAGAGGAACCTGACGATGGAGAGGCCGTGGACGATGAAGAACCCTCCCCTACTGAGCCCGATGACCAGCTTGGCGACACACCAGGCGAGGTAGAAGGCGATGAACGTCCCAACATTCAAGACGACCGCGAATCCAATCTAGACGACCCAGAACTAGAGGTGGAGGAGCCCGATGAAGACCCTGACCTTCAGCCTGCGCATCGCGCAGAAGCACTCGATGTCCTCGCCACCATCGAAATCAAGTTTGCTATGCTCCGAGAACGTGTGTACATAGAAAAGATGGAAGGCCTTGCATGGGAGGAAAGGTTGGTTTGGGACGGTAAGCAGACCCCGCAAGCTTTTCATCCCTTAGCTTAACCTCTACCTCTTAGAAACTCATCCCGAATTACACTGCATTCAGGAGGAGCTGACAAAACGACGTGACAAAAGACTCTTGCTTGCTGAACGCAAACGGCGTTATGAAGTTCAGGCCCTCGAGAAGAAGCGAAAGGAAGAGGAAACTAGTATTTGGGATAACTGGGAGGTGTGTTACTTGAATTCCCGTCCGCAAATGCCGTTGCCATGTTTTTTTTTATATCACCCTTCTGCTGTCTTTACCTGCTCAGATGGCATAGCTAATCTCCTGCACGTTTACAGTATGCGCGCGAGCAACTCCAGACAGAACTGATGGCAGAAACAAATAGAAAACGGAGAAAGCTCGAAAGAGAGAGGCGAGCAGCGGAGAGGCCTATTCCAGGTAAGTTTTTCTCCACCGGAATCCGCCTTGACCTTCGCATTGCGTTACAAACGCTCCATCCATCTCGAGCCCCATCTCCTGGAGCGTATATGACACATGGCGTTTCTTGTCATTTCAACTTCTCCTGGCTAATGTTTGGCAGTTCGTCGTTTTCCTGTTCCAATCCGCGACCCGCCACCGGCGCCATCATTGCGCGAAATCGTGAATGCAATGCCGCTTCCATCGCGCCTTGCACAACTTATCACCAGTGCAAACAAGAAGTCCCAGCCCGACGGCGTGATTAACCCCACTCCAAATTCCAGGTTGCGCTTTGGGTTGAACGGGCTAGGTGAGCATTCTCGGTACTTCTCCTGGTTTGATTACTCAGAACTTGCAGATCTCAACGTCACAGCGCATCCTGACATTCCAACGCCCTCGCCTGCTGACATCGCCGGAGATCTCGAATATATCTTCCAGCACCGTCGAGTCGGCCTCGGTTACCCGTATGGCATATTTCCTGCTGCGCCCGGCGTGGGGTTTCCCGCCGTTGGACCTGGCATTAGCCCCGGGATGGGATTTGGTGCGGGTGTCGGAGGAGCGGCGACAGGGTTCAACAATGTTCCCGGGGTACCATTTGGGATGAACGGCCTTGCACCAGCCGAAAATTACCCAACTGGTGTTGGCCCAAGCGTAACCCAGCCCGGCACCATACCTCCACCCGCTACAGGGACGTCTGTACCGCCGCCACACAATCACCCTGGGATGACTGGACCGGGAGTTGGTCCTGCCGATTCTGCAGGATTTGGCCACCCGCCCATGGGCACCTTCCAGCCCAATGTTGGCCGGGAAATCGCATACTCCGCCGGTCCCGGTGGACCTTCAACGTCTGAAAGGATACTACGCCCTTTTGGACCACCTGTCGACCGTGAATGGGAAGTTCAGACGCAACGGGAACGAGAGTTAGTTGCGCGCGAGCATGATCGTGAACTTGCACAGCAACGAGATCGGGAAATGCGTGAACGGGAACGACTCGGGGAAATGAACTTACGCGGAAGAGACAGGGAGTTTGGACTGAACTCTGGTCCCGGATACCAGACTGGATGGAACTCGAAAGCTTCCGGGGGGGCAGATTGGGGTCTTTCGGAACGCAGACGAGACGACGATATCATGGATCGTGAGAGGGAAATGGAACGGGTTGACAGAGGTGATAGAGATAAATCTCAAGTGCAGCCGGGGTCGACTCCTACTCCCCGTCCCCAAAACCACCATTCGCACTCACTTCCTCACCACACGCACTCGGCCCAATCACCACACCTTACTCATCCTTCGCACTCTTCACACTCAAACCATCAAGCACATTCGCAACCTCCACACACTCTCCCACACCATCAACATCAGCACCCACACTTTCACTCACATTCCCCGCATCCAAATTTACATACCCAGCATCAACATGGGCCGACGGGGACTGCACCTCATCACCACCACGTTGGCCAGCCTCACCATCGTCGACACCACTACCATATTTTACATAACCACCAATCATCTGGATCCGAGTCGCGTGTTGGACCTGCATCGGGCATCAGTGTAGAAGGTCCTGGGATAAAATCTGGACAGGGGCATCAGACACCAACTATGGAGACTATCAACCTTTCCGTTAATCCGTCATCGAAAACACACTGGAAGAGGGAGGAGAGCAAGTATGGGGCAGGTAGTGTTCCTGGAAGCCGGCCGTCGTCTACACATCCGCCTTTTTCTACATATGACGAGCGGGATAGACCTGTCGCAACCCCGTTTGTACTTGGCCCTTCACAAAATACCGTTTCTACTGCGTCTTCTCCTCGGCATAGCTGGACACATGGCGAAGTGGGCAATTCAATCCCTCCTGGAGGCCCTGGTGCTCCATTTCCGCCGCCTGAGCGCTATCATTCACCTGTCCCTGGTGGTCTTGGGACATTGGGAATGCCTCTTCGGGCTTCTAACCCACCGCCACCGACTCTCCACCGCCGTCAATCACCCAACTCACTGACTGCATCCCCATCACGCTCTGGACCTCCCACATCACCTACCAATGCAAGTCTCTCGAATCCTGTTGCTCCATCATTCTGCATGAATACTTCCTCCCCAGGCTCGTTTACTTCTCAACGAAAATCATCTCCAGTACTACTGCCAACTTCTAAACTTGGAATGTCCCCTATTTTATTTTCTCCTCGGCTGACAGGACCAGGGGTTCTCCCACCTACGGGACCGGGTGTCCCTGGAATGCTATCCAGTGCCCCTACAGGACCCAGCGTTGGGGCTGCGTTGTCAGGTCCACCATCCGGCCCGGGAGTACCACCACCGCTTGCAATTCCGTCCAGTACCAGCGGACCTGGTATCCCGCTTCCTAATGGCCCAGGCATTATACCGCAAAGCGGACCTGGAGTACCGCCCGCAGGTGCAGGAGACGGCGCCGGAGTCCCACCGTTCACTGGCAGCCGAAGAGCCTCCCCACTGATATCCTTTGCGAGGTCGGGAGCGCTTCCGGGTCAGAAAATAGGGGTAGAAAGTGCATGATGTCCCTTGCCTTTTTTTTTTGGCTTGGTTTGATCAAAAATTCAGGTGGTATTTCTCTGCTAGCAGAATGGCAGCGTGTGTAGATTCGGAATGTAGCCTCATGGTTAACTGTACTTGGTCTCAAGTTTCTTCTGTATATAATTTTTGCGCTTCTAATATACTCTCAGTTCGATCGTCCCTTTTTGATGGAAGGATGATAATAACTAGTCCGCAACATTGTCGTTGAGACTGGCACCAGTAAGTCTCTTCGGAACTCACGTCAAACTGCACTGGCTGTATATGAGAATACAACATGAAGTATGTGCATTATGCTTGTATATCAAGACAATACACTTCGAGTGTAGCATTTTCAGTAATTGCTCTTGTCTTTCGAGCGCTCCATCGCTATAAAAGCAGGTAAGAAAGAGCATCCGCATGCCAATCTCGATACTTACGATTATAGTGAAGGAGTTTTTCGATCAAGTCGACGTGGGTAAGCACCATTCTGCGACAGCAATACCTCTTTAGCTGCAGCTCGTCAAGTGCGTCACTTTTTAAGCAATGCCTCAGTGCTCGAGATGGTGGTGAACTGAACGTTACACATATGCTTACCCTTCGCTCATGTCGTTAGCTAGCAGCTCGAGGTATGCATTCCATTTGTCCCCAATCACCTTTCCACAGGAGAAACAGCGAACTGGGATGATCTATGTAACAGTAGTAAGGGTACCCTTCTGTAGCGAAATTTAATGCGCAGTACTGACCATCGTGACTGGTCTGAGCAGCGACAAACGTCCTGGCTTAGCTAATAGGATTAGGGTTTAAGTGATGCACGTGACCTTCACGTTCACGTGCCACCGCGTCAATGACCGCGTCTTGTCGTCGGGCAGCTAGCACAGAGTCGGACATACCGTCATGGGCTCCACGTTCGAGCTGCAAGATGAGCTCCAGGCACTGCAAGACCCGTCATCATACGAGATTCCAAATGAACACGATCTCCACGACAACGATGCTGCTGAACTACTTCAACGTGTGTTTATTGGTTGCTCACGTTGACTATCTTTCACTACATTTTTAGGTGCTGTTGGGAGCATCGCACACTCTTCTGACGAGATTACCGATCCTGAGATATTCGATATCTTTCGGAGCTTGCTGAAACACGCAGATGCTGTGCCTGGACCATGCATGAGCAAACTCCTGGACTCCATTGCATCGGGCTTCAGTACCGAGATAGATGCGGCAGTCCGGGACTCGAAAGAAGAGGATCAGCAGGCGATCATGTCGCACAAGACTCCACTCGAGATGTACGCGTTTCTGCTCAACTGGTTCACCGCTGCAGCAGACAAGGTGAAATCATCTGGAGAAGGTGAAGTCACGCCACAGCCCAAGGCTCGTCGCGGAAGGGGAGGTAGAGCAGGTGCAACTCGTGCACCTGCTAAGAAACCAGAAGAATGGACATGGGTTGATCAGATCCCCGCAGCACTTGAATTGTTCACCAAGGCAATGAAACTCAAGACGCACCGCATATGGATGACAACTCCAGAACGAGATGCATTCATCACGTATGTTCTATTTCTAGCTGAAATTCTCTATGTTAACGTGAATGTTAAGATGCCTGACCCGTCCCGCATATCACATTGCCGAGAACGAACAATACATGAAAGCACACCACGTCAAAGTCAACATTTACAAGGTCATCTGTGTCGCTGTCAAACACCACGGACATGCCCTTGCAGCGCAGATCAATATCATGCAAGCATTGCAATACCATGAACACCTTTCGGAACCTATGGCCGAATGCCTTTCCCACCTTGCAAAGCATTTTGACCACGCCCAGCTTGGAGAGGAGATCTTGCGCGAGATCGCAGGAAAGACTTTCAATGCTCAAGATACGAAAGGTCCCCGAGCGTTCTCTCGTTTCTTGGTAAAGTTTTGCGAAGAGACACCGAGGTCGGTGCTCAAGCAGATCAGCGTTCTACTCGGACACTTGGATTCAGAGGTAAGTCTACATGGAATACGCCATTCGAACCTTGAAATGACGATGTCTTAGTCGTACCCAATGCGCATGGCAATGGTCGAAGTGATCGGGTTGCTTATTCGTGAGCTGTCGAGCGCCGAAGACAATAATGATGCGACGCAGACCCACAAACAGATTGTCGGATTCTTTGAACTCCTTCTGTCCCGTACTCTCGATCTATCCTCTTACGTGCGCTCCAAGGTTCTTGCCACGCTGTCAAAGCTTTGCGACCTCCGTGTCCCGTTTCCTAAACAACGTCTGGAAATAACAAAACATGCGGTCGCGATGCTCGAAGACAAAGCCTCCACAGTTCGCAAAGCTGCGGTTTCCCTGCTTACGAAACTTATAATGACACATCCTTGGGGCCTTATGCATGGCGGGCCTCTTAATTTGGAAAAATGGGAGGGGTATTACAAGGAGGTGAAAGAGAAGCTGGAAAAATTGGAAGACGCAGTGGGTAAGGTCGTAGAGCGGGGAGATGAAGACGAAGACGAAGTAAAGGATGGAAAGGAAGACGAAGATGACGAGGAAAGTGATGAGGAAACAAACAACGGAGACGAAGAAGCCGAAAGCGTAGCGAATAATGATAAAAGAAGGTGAATTGCCTGTTACCTTCTGTTGGACGTAGCTGACTATGGATGGTCAGGAATCCAGCAAATGATGATGAAATGGATGTGGACGCCGAATCGCACAATGCAGAAGACACTACCATGGGTGACGATGAAGACAACAAAAGGTCCGAAAACCGCAAAAGCAAGAAGGGGAAAAAGTCACGAAAATCTGTGGTAGACGCGGTTGTCATTACCTCGGAGCAGGAAGCCCTCGCAGCATTGGAGTCCAACGAAGCGCTTTACCTCAGATTGCGCAAAAAATACTATACCGAAGCACTCACGTTCATCCGGATGATCGAGGGGTCTATGGACGTAATCACCCAGTTGCTTGCTAGTACCAACAAAGCAGAAGTGCTCGAGGCTATGGAGTTCTTCAGAGTGACACATGTCTATGAATTTGATGGAGCTGCGGTAGGGTTTGCCTGGCTGATCGCGCCACTAACTGACAGCTTGCAGGTTGGCATCAAGCGCATGCTACACCTTATCTGGTCGAAGGATAATAACCAAACCTCAGAAGACGGGAAAGAGCTCAAAGGTGTCCGTTCGCGCCTTCTGGAGTGCTACCGGAATCTGTATTTCGATCCTCTCCCAGACATGGAACCAAAACAGCAAGTGAACAGAATTGCGAAAAACATGATTGAGTATGTGTCCTAATACTGACCATTGTGTCTCTGACCATACATGCTATCCAAAGGTTGACCTACGATGCGACACTAGCCGAGCTAACCAGTCTTGAGGAGATGATGAAGACCATGATGGAGGAAGACCAGGTCCACCATGATATTATTAACAAGCTCTGGCAGGTTTATAGCAAGTCCTTTCCGGCTACAAAGATTGC
Organism: Pisolithus marmoratus; assembly: GCA_024613145.1. Lineage (NCBI taxonomy): Eukaryota > Fungi > Basidiomycota > Agaricomycetes > Boletales > Pisolithaceae > Pisolithus > Pisolithus marmoratus. Next base: position 67,527 of record JANFAE010000432.1, read on the forward strand.
CAGTTGGCCCTGATATTCTCCCCTATTTCAGGCTCGACGAAACCTCTCCCAGCTTATCAGCGCCGAGGCGCCATTATTATTCTAAGCATGTTGGCATTGGCAAAGCGTAGCATTGTGGAAGAGAAGGTCGATGTCCTGCTGAAAGTCGGACTAGGCAAACTTGGCAAAGTACTGCAGCTCTCTCTCATCCACGCACATGACCATAATATTTCCTAGACTGATCTTATGCTGGCCCGATACACTTGCGTTGCCCTACATCGCCTCAATGGCAGTGCGAAGAAAGTGAAGGGTATGTTTGAATGGCTTCTTGCTGTATCATATTATGACAGGATCGCTAGGTTCTCTTCTTAACAAGACTCTTCGTCTGGAGATGAACAACGCAATCTTCCGGAAGCTTCAAGAGGCTATCGAACACCCCTGTCGATCCAAAGATTGGTTTGGAATGGCCGAACAAGCGATAAACACCATATACGCCCTTGGGGAGCATCCTGGTGAACTATGTGGCAGGATTATCAAGAACCTTACGCAGCGTGCATTTGCTCGCAGACCGCAGGCCTCACAAGAGTCTCCACCTGTCGCGGAGGATCCAGATGCAATGGACGAGGATGCTCAAACAGGAAGTGCTTCATGCGCTCCAGCATCCCAAATTTCCTCCACCACACAAAGCGCAAGAGAGCTGAGTGGTGATCAAGCTGCAAAGGACTTTGGGGATGCTTTCCAGCTCAGTCAACTCTTATTCGTAGTTGGTCACGTCGCCATTAAACACATCGTCTTCCTCGAACTCGTCGAACGAGAGTGGAAGCGTCAGAAGGACGAGAAGGACCTGGGTAAATATGCATATCTTGGGACCTTGCTAGAGTGGACACTGATGACAGTTCCAGCGGAGAAACTTGCTGCAGGTGTCAATTCGCCAAACAAGGCATCAAAGGAGGCTGAGGAACTAGACCAAGTTGCCGGAAACGTAGAAGACGAGATTGGTGATCGGATAGCTGCAGTACGAGAGACCGAACTCCTGTATGGTCCTCAGTCATTGTTAGCCGTCTACGGACCAATGCTTGTCCACGTCTGTGGAAGCCCTCACAAGTTCAAGGCGAGTTATATGGTTCCGTCTTCAGTTTCCGTTTGACACCAGCCCAGAATCGAACGCTCCGCGCTGCTGCGACGCTGTCCTTCGCTAAGTTCCTCTGCGTCAGTTCACAATTCTGCGATCGGCACCATCACCTCCTGTTCAAGATCCTCGAGACTTCGAAGGACCCTGATATCAGAGGCAACATTGTAATCGCGTTGGGCGATGTAGCAGTATCGTTCAGCAATATTATTGACGAAAACAGCAACGAGCTGTACAAGGGTCTTTCGGACGATGACCTGGTTGTTAAGAAGAATACGCTGATGGTGCTCACTCACTTGATTCTGAACGGCATGATCAAGGTTAAGGGACAGCTCGGCGAGATGGCCAAATGCCTAGAAGATGAAGACCCACGGATCTCTGATCTGGCGAAACTGTTCTTCACGGAACTGTCGACCAAAGACAATGCCATCTACAACAACTTGCCCGATGGTGTGTTACCTCCGTGTAACTCGTGTTCTTCAAGGGGCTGATTATGCAACACAGTCATCAGCCATCTTTCAACAGGTGAACACGGTGTAGACGAAGAAATATTCCAGAGCACCATGCGATACATCTTCTCTTTTATTGAGAAGGTAACACGCTATTAGGCCCACAGTCACGGAATCTCATACCTTTAAACAGGAAAAACAAGCAGAAAATATCGTTGAAAAACTTTGCCAACGCTTCCGTTTCTCGGAAGATCCTAGGCAATGGCGAGACATCGCGTTTTGCCTGTCCCTGCTCCCATTCAAGTCCGAAAAATCTGTCAAGAAGCTCATAGAAGGACTTCAGTTTTATCAAGACAAATTGCACGAGCAAAAAGTCTTTGACCGTTTTGCGGAGATCCTCACGAAGGTCAGTACTTTAAGTCTGCCGAATGCAATTTGTCAACCCCTGTATCGATATAGGCTCGCTCGAATAAATCCGCCAACAAGCCGGACACCGAGCTCGATGAATTCGAATCAGTATGTTTCAATTCCTCTCCTATAGGATAATGTTTCACGCGCTTTGTGTCTGCAGATTCTTAACGAGCATAGACAACAAGGCGAAGAAGACCGCGCTTTTGAGAAGCGCGTGGAGAGCAAGAAAGCCGCTGCGAAGAAGAAAGCCACTCGACGCTGTAAGCGTTTCGATGTCTTTTTAAGTCCATGTAGATCTCAACTTCCCTTAGCTGCACGCAAGAAGGTTCAAGAAGCTGAAGCTGAAACCCGCCAGTCTCACGCTGATGACGATGATATGTATGTTTAAGGAAGTGCTCTCTCATGTATATGTACCAGTACATGTTATAATTTGATAGAAAAGCATCATAGCGTACCAGGGGAACACGAGAACTAAATAACATTTTCACGAGACCCCGTACCAGCTGACTGGAACTATCCACGACATCCTGCAACACGCACCACAACATTGGAATAAAAGCAATTATTATTCCCCTGAGAAAACGTCTTATACATATATATACAAGAGTGTATCCAGACAGGTAAGTGAATGAAGGTAAGTCGCGATGCCATGAACAACCGGCTATATAGATCGAGTGTCGAGTTCAGAAATCACCAAGGTCGACTTCTATGCTTTCAATAAGCGAAGCTTCCAAGCTCTTACTCGGCGATGTTTGCAAAGTGGAAATGACAGATGTCGGCATGGGCGATATCGGTCGTGCAGTAACCGTTGATTGTGCGTGTAGAATAGGTGTTGCAGTTGCACTGCCATTTGGTGTTGCTGATCTGTTGATACCATGAGGTATGTTTCAAGAAACATTTGAGATGATTAGAACGACGGTGACAACCGCACGTAAAACAGGGCAATATGGTGAGTGATAACGAACCTAGATGTTGTGCCGAGAAATCTCGGTGTCGCCTTTAGCTTAGCACTTGATTCAGGAGTGGCTGTCCCCGAAAGTCCAGCGGCGGCCAGCTTGCGTTCTCTGCGTTTCCGCTCGGCCTCGAACTCGGCCCTGCGCACGGCTTCCAGATTGGCCTTGCGATTCCGCTCGTTTACTTTGGCAAGTTTATCGGCAAGGGATTCCTCTTCTTCTCGTGCGCTCTGTACGACAGGAAGCTCCTTGAGCTTTGCTTCGATATCCTGGAGTTCAGGCGTAGTCCTGTCGTCCGCATGGCCAATGTTCTGGCTTGCATAAGGCGTGACCGCTCCATTGTGATCGCTGCTGCACTTTGCTGATGGGTCAACTGGTTCTTGCGTGCGAGCATGGCTGAAATGTCACTCTGAAAGAGTGCTCAATATGGCAAGAGGATCAGAAAGGGCACGCAGACCTCGGTGTAAGCTTGTGTAGAGAGCTTCTCGAGTTGTGCAGCCTTTTTGTCTACCTGCCGTTTCGAAGGCAGTTTCACATCATCGACGGCACAAACCTTCATCAACCGCTCAAACTCCTTCTATGGTCCCCTTCTTAGCATTTCCTCGTGAGTAGGAAGAGTAGAATACGGACCGAATCAAATGGCGCATTCGACACTTTCTCCATAGTGAAACCTTTCACTGACTTGCCGTGTTTGAGTTCAAGCGTCTGGTTCACCGTGCGGTCGTTTATCTTGTACGGTCTTACGAGATTGGCTCCAAGGTCTTCCGGAGTACATTCGATACTCTTTTACACCTGGGATGGGACCAACACTCACTTATGACTTCGCATAATCGATACACTGGCTGGTTGTCCTCGTTGCCAATGAGATAGCGGACCCAGCCACCTTATGACAACCTAAGTATGGCTGAGCAAGGACCTCATGTTTGGACTTGCCTTTAACATAGTCCTCAAACCACGGCGCCATGCAGTGTTTTGCGAGCATGTCTCGCGTCAGTCTGCATGCGGTGAGGTCGCCCAAGGTAACAGGTTTGTCACTAGGGTCAGGTTGTTTAGAGTACAGCTTGCGTTCCCTCTCTTCTTCTTCCTCGTATTTGGTTATTTGGCCGTCTTCTTCTTCTCCAGAAGAGGTCTCCATATCCATAGGTGATGAAGAACGGTCCCGCTTGGGAGAGTCGGTCCGCACCTAACGGAGGGATAAGTTTACGCACAGGGCATGGCGCTGACAAACGTACACGCTTCTTCTCGTCTTTCGCCTTGCGTCTGGCCTTTAGCTCGTCGAGTTTTCGCGATTTCTCCTTGGTAGCTCCTCTCACTGCATGTTGGCCTATGAACGAGATGAGGTAAGAGCGCATCACGCAAGCGCGCAAACGAGTGGCGAGTACGTTTGGCTGCCTTCGACACGTTGTCGCCATCATTCGAAGCACCCTTCTGCTGTCTAATCATCTCTTGCAACTTACGCCGGTCCTGGATCTTCTGCATTTGTTCCAGACGCTCAGCAAGGATTGCCTCGCGTTCAACTTCAGGCATGCCGAGCAGCCTTTCGTCGTGAATATGGACGTTCCAGTTTTCCAAGCACGGTGTCAAAAACACTACATTCCTGTACACCTAGTGGTGGGCTCACCGTTCTCGGTCGAACTCGTCCTCGTATTTCCCCTCTAAAGGGTATGGATTCCCCTCCTCACCCTCCTCGCTCTCCGGCTCATTCTCGGAATCAGACATACTACTGTCAGGCGTATGAAATCGCCACAGGAGAGCCATGGAAGAGCTAGGCTTACTTGGACCTGCGTTTCTTCATAGACGGTTTCGGTCCGGAGCTTTGTCTCTTTCGCTTCTTCTCCGTTGCACCTGCGAGTTCGAGGAGTTCGTCGTCAATGTCGCCGTCAGTGTCAAACATGGTGAGCAACTATATATAAAAAAAGCAGTTGAGGCCAGACGACAAGCTGTGTGGAAAAGAAGAAACAAGCAATTTGCTTGCGCCGACGACGAAACACAGGTCCGATTGTTTGATCGTGTTTGCACCGAGAGGGGGAAACCACGTGACAGACTCCCCCTATCATAAGTAAAAAATATACAAAAATGCGCACGACTAGCTTTGTTCCGCCAGCACAACCTTCTTTCTCTCCGCCTTTGGCTTGCTGTCTCCTGCACGTGTGTGTTTCCGCCGACGTTCTTCCTTGACTCGCTGAGCCTCGAGCATGGTCTGCTTGAGGTTTGCTGCCTGATGGACAGCTTTTGGTAGATGTCGTGTCCTGAGGAGATAAATTGTAAACGTCACGTAGTCGCGACTAATGGGACACTTCCTCACCTTGAGATTTTGCCAACCTCCTGGTCATACTTCCACCTTTCCTTCAGACTCTCACGGTATTCTATTGCAGCGCGTTCCCTCGCAGTAATGATCCCCAACTTCTCGTGTGCCTTGGCCTTCCATATCCTCACATTCCCGTCATCCGACCCACTGACTACGAATCGCGCATCGGCAGTGAATATTGTGGATGAAACGCTGCATAGCGTTAAATTTACGATGCTTCGTAGTGGAAGTCAAGCTAACGTACCGCTGCATTCGCTTCGTGTGATAGACCTCCGGACGCGTGCCCTTGCCTTCCTTCCAAATCCGCACCGTCCGATCCCACCCTCCACTCACAAACTCGAGTCCCGTGGGACTCCAATCACAACTCATGACTGCGGAAACGTGTGCCTTGTAAATTTGTGTAGGATTGGATAGCTGGCGAACGTCGAAGGTATACAGGTTATGATCTTCCGATGCAAGCAGTACTAGCGTCGGTAAAGTCGGCGACCAAGCAAGCGCATTGCTTCGCATTTGCATGGTTACTCTCCGTTCAGCCTTCCCGGAACGAATATCGTAAAGGGTAAAACTACGATCAGAGCCGATGCTCCCCAGGACCGAGGTTTCGCTAAGATTGAACCGCACCGAAGAAACGGTCTCGGTGGCCGTAGGGAAAGTAAGATTTGATATGGCGGCAGTTCTGTAACATGGAAGCATACGCATAAGACACTGTCAAACAAACGAACGAAGGATAGACAAACTTTGTTTCGTCCCATATTTGAACGATATTTGATGCAGTAGCAAAGATTGGATCAGAGCGGTGATGATCTATCGAACTAGAATGCATGTCAGTTGGCTCGGCATCACTGTAAACAACGCCCATACTTGAACGGCGATTTCCCGGAGAATATATGGAGTGGTTTTTGTTGCTATCAAAGGGTTCAAATCTTGGTACGAACACTAGACAAATCAACTTACGACATCCTCATCCCGTGGTGAAATGTCCCAGAGTTTGATGTTGGTATCCACACCACAGCTGAGCAGTCCGTTGTCCTGCGAAAAGCACAGGCCCGATACTTTTCCTTTGTGTGCGTCTGGTATCCGATGTACCTGCTTTTGCCCGGCAATGTCATGCACGAGTATCCCTGATGCGACGCTCTTCCACAAACAGTGCGACCCAGACATACGAGTGACATACCTCCGTCCCAACTACCACTTGCGACAGTGTTCAGCGTGCCAGGCTTTCTACAGAGTACCTCTATGGCATCGATGTGTCCCTCCAACGCTCTTAAGAACGGCTTTGCAAACATTCTCTCCATTTTTGCAGCATTTAGTGCACGCGTACGTTCGCGAGCACGGGCAAACGGATGCATGAGAGGGTCGAGGTTCCGTGACGTAGGCGTCGGGTCTCCTGGACGAGTGGGCAAATGTGCTGACGGGGCATGCTGGAGGACAGATATTTTCTGCGAGTCCCGTTAGCTCGGGGATGGGTGAACACGCGACAGACATACGACCATCCTCGACAAGAACACACTTGGCGAACCGCGATGCTGATGACTTTTTCTGCGTAAAAACAGGGCTGCTACAAGTGTGGGAATATCGACTACAACGGTACAACCCCTGTATACTGACGAGACATAAACTACTCCTATTACAAAAGCTCGAAGACCTAGTTCTGTGACGACCATCGGCATGGGATCGTTGGAATGATATTGGGCTTACCTCTGGGATTCTAAAGATCGTGATTTCCTTGGGTGATACTCAGCACAAAGGGAAGCTGTTTATATGGAGACCTCACCTGCTGCTTGAAATATCGTCGATTCTCTTCGTCAACAAGAACCAAATTGAGGTAGTATCGCACGCTGAACTTCTTGTTTACCTCACGAAACGTGGGTGTCAAGTCAAAACCACCGAGAAAAAGTCGAATGGGAATGGTTTCGCCTGTGCGAAGAATATCAAACCTTGTGTACTCCACCCTTCACCCATAACTGCGACTCACCCCGTACTGGTGCACCATCCATGATCTCAAATTTGGTAATGGTCTCACTCTCGTTATACTGATTCGGTGGAGATCCAGTGGTTTCGCGACGAATAATGGAGAGCTCCATATGCTTGATTTTGATTCGTACGAGTAAAAAGTAAATCTTGCCAACGATGACGTCCTTGAGATGATATCTAAGGGATGATATAAGCCCTTCGTAACACGACTTGCGGCGGCTACACTCGCTTCGACTTGTTATACTCAAACTCGATATGCAAGCAGTCTTCGATACCGACTTCCATCTTGATGGCGTTGTTGCTGTCTGGTGGCATGCGGTATGAGTGAACCCATATATCCCTGTCTTTTGTGACCTCTGCTAGCCGGCGCGACACAGTTACCCGCACAAAATACCTTTGGGCTTCTTAGTGATTTGTAGGAAGGAGAGGCCGTTCTCCAACGTACCGTAATTTAACATTTATCCCATGATAACTCTCGTACTGCTTCTCCACATTCTTGAAGAGGAAGTCAAATGTCTGAGCCTGGCGCAAATCACCCGGAGCAGCCAATTCCTGCGACAAGGACAAGAACTCGTGGTGATGCCCTCGATCGTAGAACAGGTCTGTGTCGTTGTACTTTAGTGGGGCAGCCACCGGCTGGCTGTACACTTACCGATGCTTCCAATGAACTCAACTTTGATACCGTCGTGGCTCACCCTCTTGCCATCCCGCACACGTATCGTTATCTGCCGATTTCTCCGCCGTTGAAGTGATAAGTTCTGGAACGGAATCAACTTGAACACCCACTTGGCCGGTCACTGAGTCACCGTCATAGTAAACAGGACATGATACAGTTTTGTCTTTGTCCGTCTTGATGTCCATCTGTTTTCTCATCTCCTCCCCTTCCAACTTGATGTCGACGTCGATTGGAGATGCGAAGAAGTACGCCATGACCTCTGCTGTTAGCCCGCGGAACCTCTGACCGGTGACGGTGCGCGGCGATAGTACAATATGGCCTACGTCCGATCACGTGGTCAACTCTGATACTTATCTGCCATGACTGCGAAGTCAGCCTCAGGCAATCTGACATTCCTAGACCTCGTCAATGCCTGCGATAACTTCAGGCTTCCTGCAAACCACCGCGCTGACATCCCTGCATCTTCGTCTACACAGGATACTCTAGTGCCATGGACTCTGACTCAGTCACCCGATAGTCCCGTTGTCGGCTTGCTCAAACCTGAAATCATAGAACTACTACGCGAGGAAGGAGATGGAGCTTGGGTTATCCCCGACCCCGCCAGTGTTCCACGATCCACCTGTCGGGTGAGTTTCCATCCGTCGATCGACACGCCTGCAAAGCGGACGGATGTCATGAAGAAACTCTGTGAACGATGGCGCGACAGTGGCACGATATACCAGGACATCATCGGACCGAGAAAATGGAGAAACGAGATGTACCCTGTGTATCGCAATCCCTTTGGTGTTCACCGTGCCCACGACCCGAAGGCGGTGGATGATTCGGACGACGGTAATTACGCCTTCGAGTTGGAGCGTTCCGCCTGTGCTCTCTTCGGTGTGGTTACGTATGGCGTACATATGACGATCTATCAACAAATGAATGGTAACGAAATGCAGATATGGGTCCCCACCCGCTCGCGCACGAAGCAGACGTGAATCGTGCTTATAGTCTCTGCTTTCGATTATCACTGACATGCTAACATACGAAATAGGTGGCCAGGGTATCTAGACAATAGTGTTGCAGGAGGCATTCCGAGTGGCATGTCTGCATTTGACAGCCTCGTTAAAGAGGCTGCAGAGGAGGCGAGTATAGATGAGGATATCACTAGGAAGTATGCAAGATGCGTCGGATCCATCAGCTATTACCTCCAGTAAGCTCTGTCTAGTATCGTATGTATCCCTTCTCGACTGAAAGAGCGACAGAACTTCAGCAGGTTGGTTGCAACCCGAGGTCCAGTATGTGCACAAGCATCGTCCGCGTCCTGTGTCTGATCCGGCAAGAAAAGATATGTTTATGACATGAAGATTCCCAACGACGTTGATCCCACGCTTTTCCAACCGAAACCTGCGGACGGTGAAGTCGAGTCGTTTGACGTGAGGGCTAGTGGTCTCTCGTTCGAATGAAATACTCATATATCATAAGAAGCTTCTGCCACTCCCTGTGGTGATTGACAAGATGAAGCAGGGGCTTTTCAAGGCAAACTGCAGCCTCGGTATGGAATACTTCATCACAGAGTCCGAAATGGGGTCTGGCTTACGGTCGCGCTTAGCATTGATTGATTTTCTTATTCGTCACGGGTACTTGACACCGGACAACGATCCTGATTTTATGGAAATCATTACGAGAATCCACGGGAGGTTCCATTTCGACAGGTGGTAGCTCGGAGACTGTCTTCGTACGGTGTATACTTCTGACGATCATCGACATTGCTAGACTAATATATGTAGGGTTGGAGTGTTTGGAGTCGATTCAGAGGAGTATACTAATCCAGCGTAAGAAATGATGTACAACCTTTCACAGACACAAAATATACCATAGATTCGATCACCGGTCACCACACTTACGAAACAAACGTCTGTCTTTACGCGACGAGTATGCATGACGCGCTGTACCATCTACGGCAAATTGCAAACGCAGTATACTATTTCGTGCACCCCCTCCCGAATAATGCACCATACTAGTCTCGGAGAGACGGAAACAAACTCAAGCTTGACGTATGTATTATTCCAAGAGACGATCCGTACTATGCACGTAAGATACACAATGAAAGAGGTAGAACCTCGACGTAAGGGTGGTAGGTGTACGCTTTAATGTTGATTAGGGAGGTTTCGTTTGCCTAAAAATCGGGTTTGGAGCTTGAAGGTTGGGAGCTCCAAACTCATAAACATGGATGTCTGGCAGAATGTCGGCATGTTACGTGACTGCGTGAAGTACCGCCCGACTGACAATGGCGAACGCTGAGGACACCGCCGTTCTCAGCTTCCCTCTGACTCTACAATGCCATGTGTTTTTGAATATTTCCAGGAATGTCTCGTCGTATTCAGTACTTGGACCAGGGCGGACAGAGTATCACGGAAGACTGGTTGAATTCCCTGACTGACTGAGAAGCACTCTGGCAGTTCTGATAGGCTACAATTTCTCCTTTTCCCCTTGATCTCTTTGACTGTAAAGTGACTGCCAGCGAGCTCCGTCGAGCTGGACTGAAAGGCTTTCTCAGCCATTGAAGCACTTTAATTAACCTGTGCTTGCCTCTGCTCACAAGCTGATCTACATGATCTAGTAATGAGGTTCAACCCCTCCCGCAGCCCCGCTTGTGCCATCTCTGAGATAACCAATTGGTTTTCCGTCTACCTTGACGAGGCTTACTGCCACCTTCTTGATCTACCTGCCAGTGAACGACAGTATGAGCTGCACTGTCGGTAATCTCGAAGTTCACCATAGTGTGACAGCCTAGTGTGCCGATCTGCATGTTCAAAGCCTCGGCTAAACATGATTACTCATGTGTGGAGCTGGTGGAGCCCAGTGGCGGCTCATAAACATTTCCAGGTACTAGCATTCACAACATTCGATTTTTTAGGCAAACGAAACCTCCCTATTGATCGAGCGGGTGAGGTCGTCGTCGTAGTCGTTGGGTGAGGAGAAGGGTGGGTTTTGCTATTTTTATCCCCTGCCTCGTCCCCTTGCACCGCGTGCGGGTCCGCCTCTTGTCACACCACGGCCTAGAAATGCCCATTGTTAAAACACGAAGGGAAAAAAAGGGAAGGGAAACGCACCTCGTGCTGGAGCTCCCCGACCCCCTGGATGAAATTACCGAGACAGACAAACACAAAATGCCAGAATCACCAACACAAGTCCGGTGGGTGAACAGTATGCAAGACATAATCCGATACCAATCGCACAGAGAAAAGGAAAGATATGAGGTCAGTTAACGCTAATTTACGCGGGCACACATGGAAGCACAGATACGCACCTCTACCACCGGTACCAGCCCCTCTCGCGCTCCGACCAGCCTCACGCGCACGTGCCTGCTCCTCCTTCACAGCGTCCAGCAGCGTGTCTGGGACACGCAAGTATTTTATCTGTGGACGCACATTTGATTAAAGAAGGGAGCATACACAGAGAGAGAACGTACGGTACTTCCCCGTATATAGCATTCCTTGAGTTTCCAGAACCGATCGCCATCTGTACTCGTCTGATAGACCTCTCGGAGAGTGATGTTCATGAAGTTGTCGCAGTTGACAAGGTGGCCGTTGAACGTTTCGCCATTCTTCAGTTCTACAAGCTTCGTGTGGAGTGTCGACGGTTATTAACATTAAGGAAGTCAGGGTGGGGGGCTTACCATGGGCTTGTTTTGGGCCGCTGACAAGAGAGATAGTGGGAGCTGGAAAACTGTCGATCAGTTTCGTATTAGCAAGTCAGTTTTTGCACGATGCACGTACCATCTTGGCCTTCTTGAAAGTCAAGTGTTGGTGATCTCTCCCAGGCGATGATACGGTTCACTGTTTTCAGTGGCTGTGCAGAAAACACGCTCGTTGCTGCGGCACATATCACATCGGTGAGCGCATGCAAACTTATATTATTTAGATTTAGATCGGTAGACAAGTGGTATAAAGTCCGTTCATCATTAGTGTAAGACATGCGTAATCAATCTCTATAGTATGTACATCATCATATACTCTTGTTGCCAACGGCTAGCGTTTTACTTTCGCTTTGTCCAAGTTGGCCAGAGTGGTCCGGAACGGATGCGGCATAAATATGTCAGCACAAAGATAGCGATCGTCTGTTCCAGTTGATCAGTGAAGCTTTGGGTCAGTCCCCTTACGCATATCGAGTTCACTTACGTTAAATCCCGTGAACCCGAGTACTATTCCCAAGTCCCTCCAGCGGTGATGATACAAGATGTTGAAGTTCGAACTCAAGAATTGATCGGTGGAGCGATAAGGACAGTAGCTGCATGCTGACGTTGCGGAAGAATTCGTCAAGTATCCGCCCACTTCACTGATAAACGTCGTCATGTATTCTCCACAAGTCATATTTGAAGGAGGTTCGATGACCACGAGCTCTGTTGGGGAGCAATTGATATCCATGTTGGCAACAGCTACAAGGCGGGATGTAACTTCCACGGAATCCACAGGCATCTCGCTATTGACATACCTTGACCAAGAAGCCCCTCGACGAGGTAGGTGAACGGAGAGGTCCAATACATCCACTGCCACCATTTCAACTGTGAGTAGGGCTGAAGGACACCGTCACTGTCAACACCAATTAGCCCAAGCCCAGTTGAAGAAGGATGTGACTTGCAAGATAATGGTGAACACAAATAACGTGCTGAAAAGCAGAGTGGCAATTGTTGGTGTTGGAGCCAGTGCAGCGAACGCCTGACCAGCCGTGGTGAAATAAATTGGGAAGACGACGCCAAATAAGAGATAAGTGTAAGGGGCGCGAGCTGTTGGCAGGCCAACAGTCCAATAGAAAGAGACAAAAAATAGAGAAGCGCTGAGGATATTCCAGGGCAACTCAATGACAAGCTGAGAGGCCAGGAAAGCCGTCCAAGAGTACATCCGTGACGGTCGTTCACGGATTTCGTAAATGTCTCGTACAGAAATGTATACGGACTGGATTTGCTGCACAAGACCTACGCAGCACATCGTCGCCATGAAAACAGCCTACTTCCCTGTAAGTACGCAGGATTCACTGGAAATACGGATTAACTCACGAAGAGCTTGTTTTCGACCCCTTGAATAGTGTCATCGGATTGGAAGAACACAAATCCGATGATAAGTGCCGCAGCAACATTGAGTATGACCTTGGACATCATGTATGTCGGATTCCTCCAGTAGCTGACAAAACCACGTTCGGTGAGGATCAAGAACTGCGTCATCCAGGATGTTGCAAATCTTGAATTCAGCTTGGTAACCTGGGTTTCAACGACGGGGCGACTGCGCCCTTCTGTGTGAAGTCGCTCGATCTCGTGGTCAAGTTCAGCTGCTTCTGGTGATGTCTTCCATATTGCGTGCCAATCTACTTCGGATGTTGCAGTAGCCCCTGCTCCGATGACGTCGAGCATGTATTCGGCACTAGACGACGATGGATTATGCCAAAATCGGGGGACGCATATCAGACGACTTACGGATTCGCGTCGGGATCACAAGGGGGAGCACCGTTCTTTTGGAAATAGTCTAGCAAAGTTGATGACCTCTCGCCTATGTCACCAAAGTATACCGTTTGGCCGCCCTTGCACAATAAGAGCAAGCGATCAAACATTTGGAAGAGTTCGCCAGAGGGCTGATGTATACTATGAAACAAGTGAGGTTAGTGGAAAACAACGACAAAGAGTAAGAACACGCTCACGTGCAAAGGATTGCTTGGCCATGGTTAGCTAGTTCACGGAGGACCTTAACGATAGCCCATGCTGACTGAGAGTCCAGACCCGAAGTCGGCTCGTCCAAGAAGAGTAATAACTTGGGCTATGATGCACGTAAGCTACCGCGGCACAGTGCATAAAGTCCTCGAACTCACCTTGGCAGCCAACTCGACACCAATAGTGGTTCTCTTCTTATGTTCTACCCCCAGCGAACCAACAATCGCATCAGCGTACGCCTCCATGCCAACCATCTTTAGACATTGGTTGACACTACGCAAGTCAGAATGCAAGACAGTGCCAATTGTACGTAGAACTCACTAGGCTTCTTTCTCCTCTAATGGAACAGACTTTGGTTGACGAAGTTTCGCCGAAAACAGTAAGGCTTCTCGCACTGTTGTTTCTGGAAGGTGGGTATCCATCTGTTGACAATAACCCCTGGACACACGATGAGTTTAAACTAAAATGTCAAAGTTCCACATGAACTCACGTCTGAGCCTGGAAATCTGCGGGAAGAGAATGCCCGTTGACGAAGCGATCGCCTAACACGACACCAGTCGAGACACGCTCAGCGAGGACGTTCAACAGCGTAGTCTGAGTTGGATGTATTGTCAACGGCGAGCGATAACTGGAGGTCTCGAAGCCAACACACCTTGCCGGCCCCTGACTCTCCCACAAGCGCAGTGAGTTTGCCGGGTGCAACGTAACCGGACACGTCGTCTAGAAGCTTCTTTTCGCCACCTTTGACAGGGACAACGTACTCGATGTGATTCCATGAGAAAATATTGGCGTGAGCATGAACATTTAGCGCTGATTTCTCATTAGATCCCTCCATAATAGGTGTCTCGAGTCTGCTCGACATAGATTGGGAACTTTTTTCTTCATCCGTCCCACCAGGTACGAGGAGACGGGTACCCTGTTTGAAGAGGGTAACGGATGTGGTGATCGCGTAGGACACGTTCTTTTCAGTCATGGCAAGTAAGAGTATGAGGGACCCTAGGAGGAATGCACACATGATACCGATATTCTAAGTGCAAAGAAAAAGTTCAACGTCCAAGTTATGCTGCGTTGGCGCAACACTTACCCTCCAGAGATTACTGTATTCATAGCCGAAGGCATAATATAAGAAAATGTTGCCGTCTACCGTTGATTGACCCGGTTGGGATCCGACCGTCGTGCACACTTGATTGGCGCTCGAAATATTTTCGTATCCAGGACCTTGAGGAACCAGCGTCGTGCACGTTCCTTGAATGGTATGGAATTCATTGACCATCAGTGCCTCAAAGCCGTATCGAAGGGGCTAATGTTTAAGCCCGTCAGATTGATAAGGAGATAACACGATGCAATACGCACGTTGATATACGTGATCCATCTCAAAGCACCAATAATGTCACTCGGCGGAATAGTGTATCCACTGCAAAGGATAGCAAACGTCATTACTATTCCAGCGACTGTAATGGCGCCAGAGGGTGCCTTGAAACATGCTGAAACGGCTCTGAAGAACGTCTTCATCACCATTGTTGCCAAGAATGTGATGAGAACAAAGGTACTATTGGACGACCGGTCAGCACTGACAAACTCATAGGGGAAAGTGCGTGACATACAAGAATTGCTGGGCCGATTCTTGCAATCGAACCAAGAAGTAGAAAACGACGGAGAAGATAAGCTGAAAGATTATGGCAATGGGAAGGTCGACAATTGCGAGCGCAAGACTTTCAATGAAAGGGTAATACATAGCCAAATTATGTTGTCGAAGCACAATTTGGCGCTGAGCGAAAAGAGAGTCGATTTCGGCCATAGCAGCGACAGTGCTGAACAAAAGAGCGCTGATATGAAAGATATCAACAAATACTATTTCACTGAATAAACTGCTCGCTTACAAAAACATAACGCCACCACGAGAGAAAAATGCACTTGTGGAATCCGACAATCTCAAAAATACGGTTCCCATGATAACGGCTTGAAAGACTTGTCCTCTGCAAAGGTCAATTTGAGTAAGGGGCTCGAGTCGAATGAGCTCGAGACTTACCCAAGACTGACTGCTTGAGTGAGCCAATCACCCTTCAATATCTGCCATCGTCGTCGCATCACTGCGCGAACTTGCATGGGAATAGAGATGACGTAAGGCTTGTTGTCGGGAGCGTGGCGCGCATGCTCCGCGCGGGCGTCGACTTCATATACTTCTCTTACTTCAGGCTTGTTGACGTAGGTTGCATAATATGACTCCATATCTGAGCGGTTGCGTTCCGCAAACTCGGATAAATTGAAGTAAGAAGCCATCTCTTCTGCAGTACGTGGAGGAACACCGGTAAACCCTTCCCGGACTTTCCTAGCATTTGGATCCGTCACTGATTGTGAACGTTAGGCCAAAAGATTGCGTGAACAGAAACCGTCCTGAACATACCACCGACAAGGAAATCTGCAGTAGTTTGCCTATTGAAGGGTTCGTAGCCCATATCAATGAAATATTGTTTGGCATCCTTTGTGGGTCCAAAGTACACCATTCTCCCCTCGCTAACGAGGCACACCTTGTCGAATAGGTCATACAGTTGTTGGCCAGCTTGGTATATGGAGGCGATTGTCGTGCATTTTGACAAGTCCGTAGCAAGGCGAAGGGCACAGATTAATTCGAGAGCCGTTGACGCGTCTAAACCTCGTGTCGGACTAAGAGAGCTACTTTAGTCACTAGCTCCTCCAGGCCTACGGTGAAAATCTCACTTGTCCCAAGCACTGATTCTACCTCTGCAACACAGAGCCTCGGCAAGCGAAACGCGTTTCTTTTCACCCCCGGAAATACCCCTGATAGCGGCATTTCCGATCACTGTGTTTCGAGTATGCCCAAGACCGAAGACACGCATGACAACTTCGGTCACCGTATTGATGTACTCCCTCCGTGACTGACCCGCTAGGCGGGTGTGTGGGGCACGCATCGTTGCAGCGAAAGACAAAGTTTCTTCGACGGTGAGCGTCGGGAAATGAATATCATCCTCCGGGCAATAAATTACGTCACCGCGATACCTTGTCGCGATATCCTTCGAAGTTAGGGAATCGTACAAGACGTCACCATGAATAGAGTGATATTCGCCCCGTTGATTGGTTATTGTTTTCAAAAGCGTGGAACACCCTGCACCGGGGCGACCAAGAACGACTGGAAAAGCCTATATTCAGTCGAAAAAAGAAGACAAGATACCCAATACGCACGAAGCATTTCCCCTGGCCT
Source organism: Pisolithus marmoratus (assembly GCA_024613145.1). Lineage (NCBI taxonomy): Eukaryota > Fungi > Basidiomycota > Agaricomycetes > Boletales > Pisolithaceae > Pisolithus > Pisolithus marmoratus. Next base: position 84,309 of record JANFAE010000432.1, read on the forward strand.
TATGACACCCTCAAATCCTGAGAGGATATCACGAAGTGGAGGGCGGCGCCAATTGTTGATAGCTGACAGTAACGAGTGAGGGCTGAATTGGGAACCTACTGTGGGCTGTAATGCAGTGCTAGCACCCACGCCGACGACGCGCAGATCCCTGAACATTACCCCAAGCTCTCTTGACCTGAGATCATTCCCCTCGCCTCTTTGAAAGGAGATGAGTACCCGAGGAAAACAGCCAAGGCAGATGCATACCGCCTGAAAAGATCTTTCATCCATTCTTCTAGTTGGAAGTCCTTATCATCGCCCAAGGTTGCGAAGGTTGCTGTGGACAATGGTCTAGCAGTCCGGATGCCTGAAGCACGATGAAGTAAGGAAGTGGTTCTGGTGTCTCTGCCGGCCTCGGCCATGCGCACACGACGTGCTGGCACCTCTGAAGTGATGAGAGCGCTTGAACTAGAGCTCGGCTCGTCCTCTTGCATGTCGCATTGCTGAAGGACAGTGCGGGGCGTATCGAAGGTCACCTGGGAGTTTGAGCTGGAATGTGGTACAGAGAGTTCCCCAACGTCTTGTCCGACCTGAAGTTCGTGCGAGTTTGGCGCACCACCTCGGTCGAGGGTGTCGAGGGGGACGAGGGGGACAAAAGGAGGGACTTGAACATCTGAGGTATCTAGAGCGGCGTCTAAACTGGTAATCGGTTCGGGGATGTTTTCAACATGTTGCTCGGCCTGGGCCTCGCGTACGCTGCCTTGATCGACGACACTGGGGGCCATAGAAGGAGAGATTTGTGCCCCCGACGCCGGCGCCTCGACAGCGGCGCTCCCTTGCTGGGGAGAAGAATACATATCGCCTGAGAGTGAAAGCGAAGACAGGCGTTGAAGACATGTTCACGTTTTATATGCCGAACAATGAGCGGCCCAACCCTGACGGGTTCGCGCAATAAACGTACCTAGCAGTTTCCCGAACAGTGTCCAAAGCGATGCCATGACGGCGCGGCGCGCAGATTGCAGATCGAGGGGGGGGGTGTAAATCAAGGTGGCGGTTTGGGTCAGGAAGGTGTGGTGCTATTAGTGACATGATAAGTTGGTTATGTACACCGGTCAGGCTAGTCCCAATAGATCCATCTTTCCGACGGCACGGAAATTAAGGCCGCTACTGGTCCACTCAACGTGGCCTCGCGGCCGTTTAGTAGCCACAGCCCTAAAAAAAAACAGAATTCACAGTTAGTACATTCGTTCCCATGGGTCGTTTGGGCGTACAGCAAACGCAGAACTCCTGCACATATATACATACGATGTCGTGTGTTCTCTCGGGGGATGGATCCGCCTAAGTCCTGTGTGTGGTGGCTTCCGAGTAAGTAACATGGGGTCATTTGAATTCCGCGGAACTTGTTTTATTTATTTCCCAGGCCGGATGTTTTGGATTCAGATAGTCCTACAATATGAGCACCATCTTCCAGAACATACTGTCCCACCCGGAGATCGCGGCCATCTGGTCAGACACTGGGCGGACTTCGTTCTACCTCGAGTTCGAACGTGCCTTGGCTCTCGTGCAGGCGGATCTGGAGATCATTCCCAGGGAGGCTGCGGATGTGATAGCAGAATTTTGCAGTGACGTATCCAACGTTGACTTTGAAGATCTCAAGGACCAAACCGAGAAGATCGGCTACCCTGTACTTGGTCTGGTCAAGCAGATCGTCCGCCATGTGAATGCCAAGGCACCTGGATACGGTGAATGGGCTCACTGGGGCGCTACGACCCAGGTACCTATGTCCGCAGCCCCTCTGTGATTAATGAATCGCAGTGGGTTACTAACGTACCTTGCAACTTACACTTTATACGTACGCAGGACGTTACTGATACTACCACCGTCCTCCAACTCCGCCAAACGGTGGACATCATTACTGTCTCACTTGATGCCATCATCATCAATCTTGGAAATCTTGCGGACGCCTATAAAACCACACCTATGGCCGCACGAAGCAACCTCCAACAAGCAGTTCCCATAACTTTCGGCTTCAAACTTGCCCGTCTCTTGTGCACGTTCCAACGACACCATGAACGACTCTTGCAACTCAAACACCGCCTCTTCGTCCTCCAGTTCGGTGGTGCAGCAGGCACCTTAGCCACCCTTCCTGCCAACAAAGCTTTGAAGTGTCAGGCAGCACTTGCACAAGTCCTCGACCTCGCGACCCCTGAGATTGCTTGGCACACTGAACGAGATCGATTCGCCGAACTAGCTGGGTTCTTCGCACTGCTTACCAGCACCTGCGCCAAGTTCGCTTTGGATATAAAACTTCTCATGCAATCCGAAATTACAGAAGTCTCGGAACCATTCTATGAACATCGCGGGTCATCCTCTACCATGCCACAGAAGGAACCCATTTCGTGTGCGTACGTATCTGCCATCGCAACCGCAGTCCGGCAACACGCAGCTGCACTTTATGAAGCTATGGTCGCCGACCATGAACGCTCGACAGGACCATGGGAGGTTGAATGGATCGTTTTACCAGAGATTTGCACTCTAACAGGTGCCGCGCTCAAACACACACAGACCTCGTTGCGGGCCTGGAAGTCCATCCTGAAGCCATGATGAAAAACTTGGACGTTACCAACGGAGGTATTGTCGCGGAAGCTGTCATGATGGGACTCGCGCCACAAATCGGGAGGCAAGTGGCACACGATGTCGTGTATGAGTTGTGTCGGCAAAGTGCAGAAAACAACGTACACCTGCTCCACCTCCTGTGTGCAGACGAACGTGTGATGTCAGGAGGGCTTTCAAGGGAGCAACTTGAACAATTATGCGACCCGAAGAATTACTTGGGGCTCTCGGTGGAGATGGTCCAACGTGTGTTAGGTAACCAATAGTCAGTAACTTCACTCGCGCACCGCGTATAAGCATGTACGTACTGGTCGTGGAAAATGTGGAGCTTTTGAAATCACCCACCGAATCTTTGACAACTACAAACTAGACCCAGCAGAGTTCGCTGACACTACAGGCCCCGATCAGCATCATGAAGTTCCAAGGTCGCAATTCAACCTCCCTTTCAAAAAACATTCAATTGCGTCAGGACACCTTAAAATTAAAGGGTGATGATGCCAATGAATATTATTATCCTTGTACGGCACGTACCTTACCG
>JANFAE010000433.1:0-87342 GCA_024613145.1 Pisolithus marmoratus
TGGTGTGACACGATCGAAGGCACCTGGCGTTCCTGCCAATTCTATGAAAACGTTCCTACTTCCTACCAATAATACGAAGGCAAACAACTCCCCCGTTGTAGATGAAGAATTCACGAAGCGCAAGGCATGCGCAGAACGCTTCGGAATCCCCCTGGTGGAACCCAAACAGCCTCCTCGACGTCAGGCAAAGAAAGTTTCTCAGACAAAGCAGTCGGGCACAGTGTCGGGTGTGAGTGGGTCTGGCTTCATGCCTTTCCACGTCTCTGATGCTTTCATAGGGTCTGGAGAAGTGGAAGAATCGGGCTGAACGATTTGGTTCAACTAAAGTCAAGTCAGGCTCGAAGAAGACTGCTGCAGAGGAGGTTGATGGGGAAGAACTCGAGCGGCGACGGAAACGCGCTGAGCATTTCGGAACTGCAAGTTGTCCACCACTTACGAGCGTTTGAGTCCCCGGCCAAACGACCAAGCCAATAGCAGCACAAAGGTTTCAAAGACTAGTGAACCATCACCCCGTATCTCCAAGATGGATTCACCGACGAGCCGTCTCACCACCACCCTACTACACATCCCCTTCGTCAGCTCCGCCTCCACTTCCAACTGGGGCGAGCAGGTAGAACTGCATCTACAGTCTGCCTCTGAATGTGCTCCAGATCGTCTACATGACATTCCCACAGACACCCAACCTCGAGATACAGCGGAAGACACTGTACTGGCTGGCGTATCGCCTCAGACTCGTCAACCATGCATTCTACATCGGTATGACGTCGTTTTACCCAATCACACCTGATCCCCTGATACAAATAACAGCGTGCATGCATATCCTCAGATCCACCTACCTTCCAGCCTACTCTTCTCTCATCCACCCTCCTTACTCCTCCGATCCATTCCAATGTCACCCGAGACTTCCTTTGTCCCACTCGACTCAACACCGTCCAACGCGAGACACAAATGCTGGATATCTTCATCGCTATCGAGACCAGGGAAGATCTCTTCATGGACGCATCCGAGCTCCATCTTGGTAGATGCAAACTTTTCAAGGACTTATTCGACCTCATGAGACCTCGCAGCCATATCGAGAACCTTGTCCGCCACTATGGCATGGGCGGAGGTCTCGTACATATCACTTCCACCAGTACAATCGGTTCGTCCGCCACCGCGTCCCTCGACAGCATGGCCAGCGGATCTAGCAGGTCGAAGAATCAGGCTTCTATCACATTTGCTGCTATCTCCGTCACCGCATCTAACAACCCACTGTGTCCCGACTTGGACGCTGATATTTACTCCCTCTGTACCTTCTAATCCGCTATTTGGTGATAACGTTTTTGCATTTCCTCCATTATTATACATTCGATGTGCCCTTTCTGCCGACTCAGCCACACTTAATACCCCTGCAATGTGACAGTTCTTAATGAATCTCTAATGTATGCCTTACCTCTCAGTATAACTGGGAACAAGGTGCACATGATTGTCGTCGACAAAAGATTATCGTCGTTGTGCTATCCACGGATTGTAGTCCCATTACAGTACTACGGTCGCAGCCCTTGTCATTTCTCATTTTTTCTGTTCTCCAACACACGATCTTGTGTATGCCCTCACAGGTTAAGGAAATCGGAACCGCACCGTTGTTTCTGTACTTAAATACATACATCCGCTAATGATGAACGGGTCTACTCGCTTCGACAATTCTCCTGCACAAGTCACCGGAAACCGATGGCCCAAAGGCGATCGTGAGCGCGCTGACAGCTTTTGAGAACTGCCGGTGCTCTCGGCAGCGCGTATAACCTTCGCAAGATTTTAGAAGGTGTGAACTATAGGCTGTCCCCATAACACACTTCTTTCACCAGACGACCCATGTCGTTGGTCACCTTCGGCTGCCCATGTGGGTCTTCATAATCGTGCGTTTCAGTCCATCGAGCAATTTGTGATCATCGACCGTTCAAAGATTATGCGTTAGGAAAATTTATTGTCCGTACTTGTGTCAATCATATTGCTTCGTCGTCGTCGTGTTTAGAAGACCTACCGTTGGACAATATCACCAACTTTCGAAGCACGATAGGCCGTGCGGATCAGCAACACCATTCTCACAATTCCCAGGGGGGAACTTCAAACCCTGCATTGTTTAGAGCAGCCTGTGTTCGCATAACACGACTAAGGACAATCCTCGTCGATCCAAGTGAAGGATTTGTGATTGGGGCTGGAAATTTCATCGCTGCGGGTCTAAGAGCCGAAGATACAATCGAAATCAGAAGGTTTGTGGAGGAAAGAGATATAAATGATGAAGGAAGACATCCTTACGGTGTTCGAGTCGGTAGCTGTTCGTTTACGACGTAGGCTGGCCGGGTAGGACGACAACCGACTGTTTCATCTTCCTCGTACTATCTTCTGTATGTCAAGCAGTCCATGATTCAGCGAGCCTGTACCCGCGGGAGCCTGTAGATCTCTGCCCTACACGCTATAGATCATAAGTTACTAGCGTGTCGATACACCAAACTGACGTCTCCTACACTTACGGGACATAGCCTTATGTCGTAGTTCTCCGGATTGAACAGGCTGGGGCGTGCCTCCACAGTCCACAGGCACCACCGTTGGAACGTATTATGTCTGTACAAGACACCCGTTTGTGTATCACCAGGTCCAAAGACGACGTGTACGAGGACGGGAACGGTAGTGATACAGCCGGTCGAAGGTCTGCCCGACGAAGAAATGTCCACCAAAAGGTGGAAAACCGCTCGCCACTGTGTGCGAAGCATGTAGCTATTCAAACCTTCAGCCCAGCAATAAAGTCTAACTCTTCCTAGCTGTCGGACGTCCGCTGCCAAGCCATACCCCCTGAATCTTGACCCGTCCCAACAACGTGATGAACTGCATTGCAGCATCTGGCAAGGCATATCAGCAAGGACGAGTGGGAATGAGGAAAATAGAATCGGTGGAGATGGCCAGCAGAAATGTGCGCTGCAGTACTGGTCCATGCGCCAACTGCAACGTGTTGATGGCGTCTAATTTCGAACACCACCAGTACTTCCTCGTTGCCATTTGCGCCCTCAACCTCAAACCAAAGTTCAAACTCGTCGTGTACCAATCCCTCAATGGCTAGAACACAGTCAAGGAAACGTCGTCTTTTGGGACTGGTGAAGCCGTCTAACTCACCGGGCGGCCTTGCTTCGGTGGGTAACCATCCCTTTGCCGAGGTGTACTTTATCGATATACAAAAAAAACAGTCTCCAGGACCGCCTGAGGCTCGCGCAGGGCATGTCGCTGGCATGTCCGACACAACGACCATGGATTCTCAGTGCAAGTTGGCCAGAATGAAGCGCTTCTTCAAACGATCGAACCAGAGTCCTTCGGCCACTACCGCGACGAAAACCGGTGACATATCGACAAGTCGGGGAGCTCTGGAACATCAGGAACAGGCTCAGCCACCTCCAGATCAGAATGTACGTGATCTACCCAATCCAATGAAAATCACGATAATGAATGATCCGTTGAACAGGCTGTCGAAGTATGTACAAGTGGCGGGGCGCATGAGCAAGAAAAGCCACTGCCCGCAGTTCCAACCAAGGAGGTATGAGATCTGTGATGTCCAGCTACCCGATGATTGAGTGATTTTGTTGAACAGGTCGAAAAGTCAGACCCAGACCCCACGCTAGCATTGGCTGGTCAGGATGTCGATGTCGCGGCAAAGGAATTCGGCGGCATTCATGCCATCCCGCGTGTCGCACAAGGTGCTGTAGATGCCGTCGATATCGCCAATACTACATGCTCCGGGATTCAAAATTTGAGTGATACGTATCTCAAACCTTTCAAAGTTTTCAATCAAGTGGTTTCCACTCTTTCCGACGTAAGTTGTTCATGTTTTGTATCCGTACAATGATTGCATGCGTGCACCAGGTCCACCCCTACGCACAGGCTGCCCTAGGCATCTTAACCGCTGCTTCTCAGGTTCGTTTCTGCTTTTTTACTACACTGAGTTCTTATCTCATAGGGTTGGCTATAGCTGGTTATCAATCAAGCGAATATAGACAATGCGGTATCCGCTCTCCTTGATAAGGTGCAATGCACATACGAATTTCTTGCGGAAGATGAACGCATAAACAATATTGACGACATGAGAGATACCCTCGCGAGGATCGCACGAGCGATAAGCGAGTCTGCACACTTCATCAAAAACTACTCCGTGACGAGAAGCTTCTGTAGGTCATGTATGCCCTAAACTGGGCTGCCATATCTTTAACACAATATATTCGCAGGGAAACGGATAGGAAGGAACGTCTTCACCGAGACGCAGACTGTCATCGATGCCTACGTGAAGACCCTAGACGGCTTGATGCAACAATACCGTGATCGTGCTGTTCGGGACATTCATGTTAACATATACCGCATAACTGAAGATCTGAATCTCGAGGGCATGGCCTATGCAGATGGCGCGGGTGTCAACCTGACGAAGAAATGCCTCGAAGGTACGAGGACGGAGATGTTGCGTGAGATCATGAACTGGATTCACGATCCCGACGTCGACGCTCCGCGTATCTTGTGGCTTCACGGCCAGGCCGGAAGGGGAAAATCGGCCATTGCCCATACAATTGCATCGTGGGTCGAGGACGTGGGAGCCCTTGGGTCTTGCTTTTGCTTTGCTCGTGACCGGCGGACAGAACGTCGGGAGGAGAAGATTCTGACGACAATCGCTTGTGATCTGGCTGACCGAGATCCAGCCTTTCGGCGTGCACTATCGGACATCGTCGCACACAAGCGCTCGCTGAAAACTACACCTGACGTGACGCAACAGTGGCAGCGACTGATTTTGGAGCCGTTGTCTAACGTCGAGGGGATGATCGTTGGGAATGTGGTGGTGGTGATAGATGCCCTGGACGAAAGTGGGCCTGACACCTCCAGGGAGCACATCCTATCCCTACTCACATCGGCAGAGGCCGCCCACCTTCCTTCAAACTTTCGTATCCTTCTGACATCCAGACCACTGCCCGACATCGAACGTTTCTTGAGTAATGCTGCGCACGTGAAGCCCGTCTCCTTGGATGCCATATCCGCACAATCAGCCGAGTGCGACATCCGACTCTATGTTTCTGCCGAGCTTCGTCATCTTCCAGAGATCGAAGCTGCAGAAGTCCAGAGCATTGCTCGGAAAGCGGACGGTTTATTTGAGTGGGCTCGTCTAGCCTGCAATTTCATCAAACCCAATAGGCCAGGTCGGACGATAATGGAGCGCTATAACGACATCATGTTACCTCAACGTGGAGCTGGAGGAACGTTGTTGGATGACATGTACAAAACAATCCTACACGACACAATGCCACATGATGAGGCTACGCTCACACGATTTCATTCGGTGATGCAACAGATCATGTGGACGTCTGAACCTCTGCAGTTGGATACCTTAAACGTGATGCGAAGTCACTTTCCCCCGGAGGAAGACCATTTCGATATCATTGTCATTCTAGAATTCATGGCACCGCTGTTAAGTGGGATTGCGGACAGGTGCTCCGTCGTCCGGCCTCTGCATGCATCATTCTATGACTTCCTCACTGATGAAAAACGGAGCGGGGTGTACTTCGTTGGTGCACCTAACATGCACGGGCTCCTTGCCTTTGCGTCATTGCACACCCTTTGCAGTGACCTCAAATTCAACATCTGTAGATTGGAGAGTTCCTATTGCAGCAATCCCGAGGTTGTTGATTTACAGGAGAGAGTCGACAAAAACATCTTACCCAGTCTATCATACTCGTGTCAATACTGGGCCTATCATCTGCGAAGATCTGAGTTTGACTTAATGCTTGCAACAATGGTGGAGGGTATCATCGGATGCGAAAAGCTTCTCTTCTGGTTTGAGACACTGAGCCTTCTCGGTGGACTCGGGCATGCTACAAGTTCTCTGTCCTCCACTATAAAATGGCTACAGGTGGGTGAACACAGTGATGGTTTATCTTGTCTAATATGAATTTCAAGGACCAGAGTGGTTTTGATAATACCTTGGCATTTGCACAAGATGGGATTAAATTTCTGGAGAACTTTGGTAGCATAATCTCACACAGCACACCACACCTTTACATTTCTGCACTAGCATTTACACCAAGAAATACAGTGCTTGCAAGGATACTTATGCCAAAATTCCATTGCCTTGCTGGAGTTTCTGTGGAAGGGCTTATGGAATGGCCAGCTGCTCAGCTTGTGTTGCATGGGCATACTAGTTGGGTCTTGTCAGTTGGATTCTCCCCTGATGGCAAGAGGATAGTGTCAGGGTCCTCTGACAAGACAGTGAGGATCTGGGATGCTGAGAGAGGGGTGCAGATAGGAGGGGCACTTGAGGGGCACACTGATGGGGTCCAGTCAGTTGGATTCTCCCCTGATGGCAAGAGGATAGTGTCAGGGTCCTCTGACAACACAGTGAGGATCTGGGATGCTGAGAGAGGGGTGCAGATAGGAGGGGCAGTTGAGGGGCACACTAATGGGGTCCGGTCAGTTGGATTCTCCCCTGATGGCAAGAGGATAGTGTCAGGGTCCTCTGACAAGACAGTGAGGATCTGGGATGCTGAGAGAGGGGTGCAGATAAGAGGGGCACTTGAGGGGCACACTGATTGGGTCTGGTCAGTTGGATTCTCCCCTGATGGCAAGAGGATAGTGTCAGGGTCCTCTGACAACACAGTGAGGATCTGGGATGCTGAGAGAGGGGTGCAGATAGGAGGTGCACTTGAGGGGTGCACTGCTGGGGTTGGGTCAGTTGGATTCTCCCCTGATGGCAAGAGGATAGTGTCAGGGTCTGCTGATGAGACAGTGAGGATCTGGGATGCTGAGAGAGGGGTTCAGATAGGAGGGACACTTGAGGGGCACACTGCTCAGGTCTGGTCAGTTGGATTCTCCCCTGATGGCAAGAGGATAGTGTCAGGGGCTGATGACAAGACAGTGAGGATCTGGGATGCTGAGAGAGGGGTGCAGATAGGAGGTGCACTTGAGGGGCACACTGATGGGGTCTTGTCAGTTGGATTCTTCCCTGATGGCAAGAGGATAGTGTCAGCATCCACTGACAAGACAGTGAGGATCTGGGATGCCGAGAGAGGGGTGCAGATAGGAGGGGCAACTGAGGGGCACACTGGTCAGGTCTTGTCAGTTGGATTCTCCCCTGATGGCAAGAGGATAGTATCAGGGTCAGATGACAAGACAGTGAGGATCTGGGATGCTGAGGGAGGGGTGCAGATAGGAGGGGCAGTTGAGGGGCACACTGATGGGGTCTGGTCAGTTGGATTCTCCCCTGATGGCAAGAGGATAGTGTCAGGGTCCTTTGACAACACAGTGAGGATCTGGGATGCTGAGAGAGGGATTCAGATAAGAGGGGCACTTGAGGGGCACACTGATTGGGTCTGGTCAGTTGGATTCTCCCCTGATGGCAAGAGGATAGTGTCAGGGTCCTCTGACAAGACAGTGAGGATCTGGGATGCTGAGAGAGGGGTGCAGATAGGAGGGGAACTTGAGGGGCACACTGATGGGGTCTGGTCAGTTGGATTCTCCCCTGATGGCAAGAGGATAGTGTCAGGGTCCTCTGACAACACAGTGAGGATCTGGGATGCTGAGAGAGGGGTGCAGATAGGAGGGGAACTTGAGGGGCACACTAATGGGGTCTGGTCAGTTGGATTCTCCCCTGATGGCAAGAGGATAGTGTCAGGGTCCTTTGACAACACAGTGAGGATCTGGGATGCTGAGAGAGGGGTTCAGATAGGAGGGGTAGTTGAGGGGCACACTGATTTGGTCTGGTCAGTTGGATTCTCCCCTGATGGCAAGAGGATAGTGTCAGGGTCCTCTGACAAGACAGTGAGGATCTGGGATGCTGAAAGAGGGGTGCAGATAGGAGGTGCACTTGAGGGGCACACTGATCGGGTTGTGTCAGTTGGATTCTCCCCTGATGGCAAGAGGATAGTGTCAGGGTCCTCTGACAAGACAGTGAGGATCTGGGATGCTGAAAGAGGGGCACAGATAGGTGAGTCTTCCCAACTTGTCATGTATTCTGATTTTTCTCAACCAGCCTGGATTTCTCAAAGCCTACTCAGTCTGTTTTTCATCAATCCCTTCACAAGTACTGCATGATAGTCAACAACTCCTTGATGGCATCCACCAGGAAGATGTGAATGTGAGGTATGAACCAGTCAAGCTTTTCAATGATGGCTGGATCAGGGGTCCAAAGGGGAGATTGTTGCTTTGGATACCTCCCACATTCTGGGGGTCATTTTATTCCATGTGGACCACAGCAGTTATTCCAAAGGGTAGGGGTATGGAGCTGGACATGACCCAAATGGTTCATGGGAACCAGTGGCATCAATGTTTTAAGCCAGTTTAGTTTCAGTGTGACCATCATAAATTTGTATTTTACAAGGAACTCAAAATGCACTTTCCATTATACATAAATGTCTAATGATCTACTACTCCCAATGGGATCTTGGCAAGACCAACAAAAAGGCATCCCAGTGACATCAATGTTTAAAGCCAGTTGTTTAGCTTCAGTGTCCTTCATATATTTGTATTTTACAATGAATTCAGAATGCTAAGAGACTTAGAATTATAAATATCTCATGATCTACAACACCAGTGATTCACAACTTTTTAATTGTTACATTTTCATTAGAGACCAAACATATATATGTATATCTGCATAAACATATAAATCACTTTGCCAAAGTTACAATCAGTCTGCTGGTCTGAGGTGTCTAATCTCATGAAAACCACATGATTTTCTGTGTGCCTATCAGCCTCATGCTGAGCCCTGGACACAGGCATGATCCCAATAGATCAGGCAACAACCCCTGGGAACTGTGAATAAAGTTCATGCTGCTAAACTACACCAGGGTCGAGTCCAACCTCATCCAAGACAGTGTAAGCAGGCCATCCACAACTGCCGTCGGGGGAGCTTTGAAGCACAGATATAACCAGATGATGTTGGTCCACTTATGCAAATCTGATGACAGTGTAAGCAGGCCATCCACAACTGCCATGTATGTATCCCTGGGAAACAGCCAAGCATCCAGGTCACTCAAAAACTGTTGGAGATTAGTGCTGTTGAGTACACAGTGAGTACTGATTATGTAATATTTCCATACTCATCATCTGGTCCTTTTTTCTCTGTGTTCCTCAGACTTTGTCCTACTCAAAGACTGAGCTTACACTCTTTAGTCATTCCACTGCACACTACATCCTTCTCAATAGGTTATGAGCCCCACTCATGTGGAACTGTAACTAGGAGTACATTCATCTATCTACATCCTACAGAATGTCCTACCCTTCTGCCTCAACACCCTAAGGCCCTCACTGGGCTTCCATATCTGCAACAACCTCATGACCACACAAGATCTTCATCTTGATGGATGAATCCTTAACTGGACTTCACCATGCACTGACAGCCACAGAAATCTGGAAAAGGTCACATCAGCAATACAAAGGACATGGAAAACAGAACATAGCCTGTTCCATAGGCAAACTCCATGATGCATTCTTGGACAACAGTCTCACAAAGCCAGTTCAATACCATGTGGCAGAAGGCACAGATGCTGAATGAATGCTGTAAGAAAGCTGACAAGGCCAGAAACACAATGTCAGATGGAGAGAAAACCTGGAGATGAAGAAATTGAAGGACATACTATGAAGTTCACCATCATGTCCTCCACAACCAGGATACCACTCCACATCCTTCACAGCCCATGCACACAGCCAGATATCATGCATGCACTGGACCATTGATTCCAGAGCCTCTGCACACATTTACAGTCAATACAGCTGGTTCACCACAAACAAAACAGCTCATACCTATGCAGCCTACCACAGTTGGATGTGGTAACACTGTGTATGCAGTTACAGTCAACCAAATAGTCAATACCAACCTGGGAATGAGGAAGAAGGAAATGTTACACCACACAGTGTACACTATATGCCAACCTCACCTTGAACTTGCCTTCAATCAGACACACCACCTTCAGATGGGAAATGGTCCATTTAACTGCTGGATGGAGATCTATCAGAGTAGCTCATCAGCAATAAACTCTATACATGCTCACCACAAAAATGCAGACACACAAACATGCCATGTAGTGCTGTAGGGAGAATATCGAATATTGTCCCTACTAGGATATTTTATTTATTTCATTGTTTTTACTTACTGATTTGTTTTTATACTTTTCTCCTTATCTTTTTACATAGTGTTTGGATGTGTTGTGGCTTATGTAAGCCCATGCGAGCACTTAGGAGTGTACTGTACATACTTAGAACAATAATAGATGTTCCACCATAGATGAAAAAGCCAGAAATATAGATGAAGCAGACTTGGAATTTTGTTTCTCCATCCCCTGACATTCAATAGACATTTTCTTGAGTCTCTCTTGGATTTAGGGTGCATTTTCAGTCTTTTCACAGTACTCTTTGACTCTCTACCAGGCAACTCAAGCCTCCTGGGTTGAACTGAGACCCTCTTCCAACAGGAGACTCTTCTAGCCTCCTCACACTCTCCTTTCACACCAATCTTTACAGTGCATGCACCATATAGCCCAACTGTGGCACACATACAGTGCTCAAGCATGACATGCAACCCAACTATGGAGGGGACCACACCACATTGAAACAGACCCATTGACATCCTATCATGATGACTCACATGTGCTCAATCAGACCTACTCAGCTATCAGCAATGCAATGAAAACAGTACATGGGACTCACCATCTGCCAGAAGACAAGATGCTTGGCCTGACAAAACATGGTCATGCCCAGGCAGAAATCAATACCAGAGATGTTCCATTTTCCTTGCCACTAAAGGTGAATGTGACTCGACAGAGCCAACAACCTACCTTCCATGCAAGGGGATACCTGCAAGAAATGCAAATGCTTAGCAACATGCTGGCTCACCTCACCTGACAAGCTCCAGAGGGGTGCCATACTACATAGTACACACCCAAAATCCAACTACACAATGACTCAATACCTGACAGAATGTTGACCAGGACTTATGCTGGACAAAAGCCATCAGCGACTCATTCACACATGATTGGCTACTCCACACACTCACCTACACCTGAAAAATGGTAAGCTGCCATTGCCATACTGCTCATGAACACAGCCATTGGCATCACAGGAGCTCACTGGGCATATACATGCCTGTATGGACAGCCTCTCAAATGTGACCAAATAGCACTGAAATGAGTAGCATCAAGCATACTACCTGCAAATGTTCAGTATACAAGCCATGAAACTGAGATGATGGTCAGAAACTCACTGGCCAACACTGCAGATGCAAATGCAGGGGGTGCAAGTGCATGGCCAGGCCAGATAAGCCTGGATCTTCGATCAGGCATGTCTAACTTTCAGGGAATCCATGGGAATGTCTCAGCCACCCCAAACGAGTCAAACACTGGAGAAAAGCCATCAGTAACTCATCCACAGGTGATTGGCAACTCCAAGTACATACCTACACCACTGGAATGACATGCCATGGTTGCCAAATCACTCATGGACAGAATGTTGGCTTTGTGATGATGTACAGATGGAACCAGTGCATACTTGGAATGCCTGATGTCTTGCCTCTCGAAAGCGATCCAATGGCACTGAAATGAGAGACACAAAGTCAACCAGCTACAAGCGAAACAAATGCCCCATAAATGTTTAAGATATGAGCCATGAAATTGAGAAAAAACATCAAAAACTCACCAGCCACTCTCACAAATGCAGACACAGGTGGTATGCATGCACAATGCAGTCTGACAAGCCCTGATCCTTGATCAGGCATACCTAATGGCCAGGAGGTCCATGGAAATATCTCAAATGTTCCAAATGAGCTGCATGCTGGCCATGATTGGCCCCCAATGAAATCTAACAAGCCAGATCAGCACCTCAACTGAATGGAGACACTCACCTCCAAATCCAAACAAATGCTAGCCCAAATGCCAGCTACCAACCCAATGGAACATTTATCAATGCTTCCCAATGTCATGAATCACCCACAACAACCAAGTTCTTGCCCAGAACTACCCTATTTGTCAAAAGCAGCACCCAAACTCCAAAATCTGCCATTTTGTACCCAAAATGACCACATTAGTCCCTACAAGGACACCAGAGAGACCTTACAGGCAGATAGTCTTGAATGAGAGATGACGAGAGTGACAGGAGCAAGGTGACAGAGGTAGAGGGAAAACGAGCACTGTGTGAAGCTGCAGAGTGGCAGCACAACAATCAAGAATGGGTTGCTTACAAATCATGCACGTGCAACAACAAACATCCAAAGTACACAATGAAGCATGCTAGTACTTGAATGCTACACTATGGAGGCACTGCCACTGCAAATTCACACATATCCCACTGGTACATGAAGGTTGGTGGTGTGTATGGACTTTATTTCATAAACTGTAACTTGCTGAGGGGTCATGTTGGAGATTAGTGCTGTTGAGTACACAGCAAGTACTGATTATGTAATATTTCCATACTTGTCATCTGGTCCTTTTTTCTCTGTGTTCCTCAGACTTTGTCCTACTTGAAGACTGAGCTTACACTCTTTAGTCATTCCACTGTGCACTACATCCTTCTCAATAAAAACAGGCACAGATCCAGCAGAAACAGGTGATCAGTGCTCACATCAATGCAGACAATATCTAATAAGATAAGGTTAAGATTAAGGTTGGGTGGCTCAAACTGAGATCAAAAACCACATGGTTATTTGTGTGCCCAAAAGGCAATATGAAGGCCATAAACACAGTGACATACTATCCCCTACCACATGTCCATGATCCACCTACATTTTGGCAGTCATAGAATGTCACAGAATATCACACATGTCACAGGCATAGAGTTTGAAGTCCAAAGACATGGACATGGTGCAGGGGACAATGGGTGTAAAGAACTCATTGAGGAGAGGCCAGTAACCAGTAAATATGAGGTATTTAGGTAGACAAGAACTAATTAAATGGTGCTTCATATGTGTGGGGTGTCATATGTGCTTGAGACTCATCAGGAGTGGGAATCAAGTATGTACCATGATATGTAGATAGATTAGATGGATCCATGTTAGTCTTACCAGTGATTTCAAAGGCACATGGATGTAAATCTTGAGGGTGGAGGGGGGTTTCCATGCTAGAGTTCAAGACAAGCCACTCATTCACAGCAGCTTCCTGAGCAGGATTGAGGTTCTGCTTTGTCTCAGAAGGAACACAATGTGATTGGTGCTGGCCATTCATTTGGTCACTGAGAGTTTGTCATGCAGCCTGCATGGTGGTCAGTCATGCTCTGGGTCAGATTGCAGGATTACTCACCTTCTGGGCCCTGACAGCAACAGACACAGTCTTGTAAGTGCCTCTGGCTAGGCCATCAATGGTGAGACACATGCAGGCCTCATACTCTGGGTCTGTGGATGCAAGCCAGCTTCCCCACATGACCAGCCATCACCAGCAACTATGGCATGAGGCACCCGAATAACCTGTTTGCATAGGGAACAGCCAGCTACCATGTGCATTTGAGATTCAAGCTCCACTTCAGCACATTTTTGGCATGTGACAACAAGTGTGATTTCGGTGACAGACACTCCAAACCAGCAAAAAATGTTGATCTCCACAACCTCTCTATCAATTTCATTCATTCAAGCTGGAACAGATAGATTTTGTGTGTAAACCATGGTATATGAAATATGAAGGGCAGGAGTTGAGAAGCAAGTGCTGTAGAACAAAAATGCTGAAATCTAGGTGGATCATGGACATGTGGTAGGGGATAGTAAGCCATAGGAAATTGTTGGGGTTTAAAAAGATTGAATGGTCTTACCATGTTCTCTTTGTATTTTGCAACATAGTATCTGCTTGTTCAGGGTTTTACTTACTAAACACTGGTTTTTATCCCCAGTGAAAGCTATGTAGAAGTTCTGTGTTTGTCTGCAGCAGACTCACCCATTGAAGAAGCAACTGAACTTGTAGTCATCCTACCAAATCATGCCAAGGTCAAGCCCAAACCCTTCCCAGACTGGAGTGATCAGGCCATGCTCAGCCTCCAAACACTGTTGGGAAATCACCAGGCATCCCATTCCCTCAAAAACAGGGCCAGATCCAGCAGAAATGGCTGATCATCAATCAGTGCTTGCATGAATGCAGACAATATCTAATAAGATGAATTTAAGATTAAGGTTGGGTGGCTTGAACTGAGATTGAAAACCACATGGTTTTTTGTGCACCCAAAAGGCAATTCTTATGGCCAGACCTGAGTTGTGATGTCCCACAAAGGCAAGGGACTGAGTGGAGGTGTGCACCTACAGGGGTTCCCATGGGCCACACCCACTAATATATAAGACAAGATATAAGATGAGCCCACATGTGGGCTCATAGTATTGTTGCTGCAACCTGGCTAGATTAGCCTCTGCTTTAGGTAACTGTGGTTTTGCCACAGCTCAGCACTTGGCTCAGCTTTGAGTATTGTTATTGTTGTTATTGCATAGTAGATACCAGCATTCGATACAATGAACTCCAAGGTAGCTGAATGCTCCATACTGTAGTAGACTATTCTAGAATAATGTTCTCACACAGTATAAATACCTGAGCCTATAGGGCGAGGGAAGTAATTGATTATCTTATTGAATACTCTCACAATCGAGTTACTACTCTACAGGTTATGAGCCCCAGCTCATTGCTATAAACAAAACCTCTACCAACTCATTGCTATCTAAATAAAACTTTGCATCACTATGTCAGGAAGTGCTGAAGAATTTGTTAATGTAACAACAAACACAAATAATGCTAGTGGGGCTGGTAGTAGGGTACAAAACCTCAGCACCGTCTCCTCCTACAAAGTAGATATGCTTAAAGACAATAACTGGCATGCATGGAGAATTAGAATGCAAAAATTCCTATGCTTGCATAGAGTCTTTAAGTATGCCGAGGGGAGCTGCCCGAAACTGGAGGATGACTCGAGTAACAGTGCCAAGATTGTGGCATGGGAAGAAGAAGATCTAATTGCACAGACCCTCATACTGACAAATGGGAAAATTTGAAAATGGCTCATCAGACACACAGCATTCAAACTGCTCTCATAGCAAAGAGAGAATTACAGAATGTTAAGTGTCCTGAGGGTGACAACATCATGATGCATATTAATAAACTCAAGCACATGCAGAATGATCTCTCAGCCATGGGGAAACTGGTCCCCAACAACGAGTTTAAAGATATTCTATTATTAAACATGCTGGAGTCTTGGACAACATTTACCACATTGTATATGGCAGGCCAAATAGCCAGGAAAGGTGTTGATTCTGTCACAGTCGAAGAACTCACAGCAGTACTAGTAGATGAATACAAGTGCAGGCAGGGTACTCCACAAGATCAAGCATTATTTACTCAGAAGAAAGTAAATAATAAACAGAAGGAGCCCACTAAGGCCTGTAGTATCTGTGGATGCAACAATCACACTACTGACAAGTGCCATCATAAGGGGAAACCCAAATGCGGCTACTGTCAAAAGTTAGGTCACATGGAAGATGACTGCTGGAAAAAGCATGGCAGGCCACCTAAAAAGGCTAAACCCAGGCAGGCTAATTTTGCCTCAATCATGGAACTGCCTACATGTGACATACAGGATGACAAACAAGTACTACATGCAGATGGGAATTGGACATCTGGTAGTAGTAGTACTAATACCTATAATAGCACATTCAGTGTATTGTATGAAGGAATAGACAAGCACGTTGAATGGTACATGTGGGTAGCCAACTCAGGGAGTATGGCACACATAGTAAAGGATAAGATAATATTCAGGGATATGGTCCTTATACAAAAGGTGATCTGGGGTATTGGAGATCACACAATCACAGTGTACAGAGTCAGGACAGTCATGTTACAGGCATGTGTAGGTAATAGCACTTCCATCATCACATTGCAGAATGCACTATATGCCCCTGACACTGTACATAATTTAATTTCATTAACATGCCTTGATAGAGAAGGTGGCTCTTCTGTCGCCAGAAGGGGAGAAATGAAATTATATGATCAACAAAATAATCTATTTGCTATGGCTAGTATACATGACAGGATATACAAACTATGCATCCACAGGCATGAACCTGCAGAGCACATGTACCAGGCGAGAACCTGGGATGACTGGCACCAGCAATTTGGACACATTGGAGTCAAAGGACTCCAACGTCTCCAGAAGGAATGGTTAGTTGATGGACTCACCATGGCACTGTTGCCAATCATCAATTGTACTGCCTGTATAGAAGCAAAACAAACTCAAATCCCATTTCCAGAAAAGTCCATGCCAAGAACCACATGGCCAGGTGAGATGATCCACACCGACATGTGGGGTCCAGCACAAACAGAAGCCCTAAGTGGGTGTGTGTGCTGGTATATCTCCTTTATTGACAATGCAACATGCTATTGTGAAGTCAGATTTATGGTTAGTAAAGGGGAAGCATCAAATAAATTGAAAGAATACCTCATGTACCTCAAATGTCAACTGGGATGTCAAATGAAGGTCATACATGCTGACAATGGAAAAGAATACATCAATAACAAACTACTTATCTGGTGCCAAGATACAGGCATAGACCTCCAGGTGACAGCACCCTATTCACCTGCACAAAATGGCATTGCTGAACATTTTAATTGCACCTTGGGTGAACTTGCTTGTGCCATGAGGATTGCAGGAAACCTTCCTGCATTCCTCTGGTCCAAGGCAGTCTCCCATGTGGCATATGTATGAAACTGCTCACATACACAAGCAGTGGCAGGAGCAATGCCATATGAAAGGTGGATGGGATGCCATCCTGACATACCCTATCTCCAAGAATTTGGATGCCCTGTGTGGATCATGAATGAAGGCATCAGTATCAACAAGCTTGATGCCAAGTCTGCAAGACTCACCTTCATGGGTTTTGTGGATGGTCCATGTGCTGTCCATGTCTATGATGCTCGCATGAGATCCATAAAGATGACCCACAATTTTCATTTCCTGAAGGATCCTGTCAGTATGCCAAATACTCCACCCACCTTGCAAGACAGTATGCCATGCGAGGGGGAGCTGGAGCCCAGCAACATGGCTGACAAGGACATGCAGGATACTGAGAATAATAGGTACAAAGCTAAAAGAGATCAAGAGCATGTCGGTAAATGAAAACAGACAGCAGAGGAACAGGACACTCACCAGAGGAAAAGTAAGAGGTGCAAGGTAGTCAAGGACTACTGAGCACTCAATGATCCTATGCCTGAGTTGTCAGAAAATGAGAGTGATGACTCACCAGAATTGTTTTGAGACCCCAATGAGGGAGGACTTGAAGATAGCCCTGCAGAACAATCAGTGTTAGTGTATGCAGCACTCAATGAAAGTAGTGCCTTACCTGACAACCTGAGAATGTTGAAAGAGGTGCATGACTCACCTGAATGGCCAGAGTGGGAAAAAGCTGTCAAAGCAGAAATAGATCAATTATACTGAATGGGGATGTGGGAACTAACCGACTTACCAAAGGGTAGGATGCCAGTAGCCAACAAATGGGTCCTCATTAGAAAGTATAATAAAGAGGGCAGTCTATGTCACTTACTAAGTAACTCCTTTCCCACGACTTCCCTATCTTCAGAGACCAGTTGTCAGTGGGACAGCACCATAGGAGGTCGCACAGTCACATGATCTGCCATGTGATCAAATACATACAGAGTGCTGCATGAGAAAAATCCCAGTCTGGGAGAGAGCCCTGGCCCTGGTCATAGCATCTGAAGGTCTCCAGGCCTAGCCCAAATCTAAGCAACTCTCACTAGAGGGGTAGGGATACACAGTACTACTTGGACCTATACATCCCAATGAATAAGCCTTATTAGCCATGTTCCAGTACACCTTTGCAATGCCTAATTTGGCTTCTCAACTCACTTTCCCCAACACCAGCAATAACTCCTGCCCCAAATACCATTCTACCTTTGTAGAACTGGAGTACCAGGGTATGATGGCTGGCAGGCACTGCTCAGAATAATCCCACCATAAACTGGCAGAATGGGATGTTAACCATTGACAAGTCAACCAATGTTGCAACACTCCGAATCCCTACTCCCCCACCTGAGGAGTTCCCTGAAGACTCTCCTTGAACCTCAGGAAAGAAAAGGGGTCAACATTTACCTTGACCACGAAGAACCTGATGCCTTCACAACCAGGCATACAACTGCATGTTCATAAACCATTTTGCAAAGGCTGCAACCCTGATTGCCCCAAATAACAAATAGGTAAGAAAACTCAATCTGGCAACTGAGCTTGCCCACAAAGAAGAAAAGAGAAAACTGAAAGCTACCCTTCCCCCAGAGTTTGCAGAGTTTGCCTCTGTATTTGAAAAGCCCTCTGATGCAAACTCTTCCCCCCATATGACCCTATGATCATCTGATCAACTTGGTTGAAGACTTTGTGCCAAAGGTGGCCAAAGCATATCCTCTGACCCCATCCAAACAACTTGCTGTGGAAAAGTTCATTGAAGAAAATCTCTGAGAAGGAAAGATCAGACCATTGAACTCCCCACAAGTGGCACCCTTCTTCTTCATAGGAAAAAAGGATGACAGTCTTAGACCGTGCCAAGACTATCGATATCTGAACAAACACATGGTCAAAGATGCCTACCTGTTACCATTGATATCTGATCTGGTGGACAAACTGAAGGGAGCATCTATCTTTACAAAAATGGACGTTTGTTCTGGATATAACAATGTCTGGATCAAAGAAGGAGACTAGTGGAAGGCAGCCTTCATCACCCACAAAGGACTCTTTGAACCAACCATCATGTTCTTCAGGCTGTGCAACTCCCCAACCACCTTCCAAAGGTTCATGAACAACTCCTTCTGAGACCTTATTGCAGAAGGATGGCTGGTTGTCTATATGGATGACCTTCTCATATTTTTGAATGACCCAGAAGAACATCGACTCAGAACCCTACAAGTCCTCCAAAGAATGAAGGAACTCTCATTGCCGTTGAAACTAGAAAAGTGTCATTTCAGTCTCTCTGAGGTGGAATACCTTGGAATGATCATCAAACAAAACACCATTGCCATGGACCCTGTTAAAGTTCAAGGAATCACAGATTGGCCCACCCCCATGAAAGTCAAGGATGTTCACTCCTTCCTGGGATTTGCAAACTTCTATCAAAGATTTGTCCCATACTACTCCAACATTGCTCAACCCCTTATTGACCTCACAAAGAAGAATGTGGCTTGGGACTGGTCAAAGAAGGCCGAAACTGCCTTCCAAACCCTGAAAAAGGTGTTCATGAGAGAACCAGTCCTACTCATGCCCAATCCCTCCAAACTGTTGTAGGGAATGGGTTTTCCCTACCAGGAGTTTTTATTTTTATTCTTTGTTTCTCATATTTCTAACTTGCTTTTCCACTTATTATATGTTTATTACTTTAGTGCGAGGTTTTATTGCTTAGTCAGCGTTTTTTATTACCTAGCCTGTACTTACCTTTCTAACAATCAAGTTACGAGTCCCGAGTTCAGGTTCGAGTTTCGAGTTCGAGTTCGAGAAGGCTTCGAGTGGCCTTCTGCAGTGTCCAGACAGTCTCAGACGGACTTAGACGTTTCCCAGACAGTATCCCACTCCAGGCTATAGAAGCCCCTTTGGAAGATCTTCCCCTTCAGACATCTCCACTCTCCTCCAGTCTCATTCTCTTTTCAATTCCCTTCATCTGGAGCCCACCGTGAGGGGTTCTGTGTTGCTTGGAACTACCCTTTCCTCCCTCCCCTCGACACTGATCACGCGATATCTCGTACACCGACGCGTCTAACCTTTCGCAAATCGGGATTCTGATTCTCCTCGTCGAGACCTTTCCAACGGTGCCTTTCTCGTCGCTGCTGCTGCTGTAGTTCCGGAGTTATAGGCGTTTTTGTTGGATAATGGGATAGTTGGACGAATTTGTGGATATCTCAGGATTGGGTGCGCGTATTTCCCCAATTCCTCGTTCTCCCTACTCTCTACACCTCCCTCTGTTGTTCCCTCGCGTTTTGTAGCGTCGCGCTCAGGCGTTGGTCGTTGACACACTGTCCTCGTCCCCCTCCTCCTACCTCCGTTCGTGGTCGCCGCATATCTTGCCCAATTCCGCGCCGAAACTCTCGATTTTTGGAGATACTTCTCTACTCGACGCTATCTACCGAACGACATCAGAAATGTGACGTGCCCCCGCCTCGTTCCCGAGATATTCCCTTTCTCGTTCCTACGGAGTGCAGCGAGCTTGGGACCGCATATCGCATTTGTTTCCACTCCATATCTCTCGCTTTTCGGCACGTTGGTAGTACTCTGCAACAGCTCCTTGGGAATATATTTCGTGTTGCGATACGTTCAGCCGTGCTGGAGATATTTTCATTTTCGTGCGCCCCCTTCGAGAACCCTGCTGAGACACTTCTGAGACTTTCGTGACCCATTCGAGACGCCATATCAACCCTTAGACGTTCGTAATCACTCCTAGACGTTCCAAGACCGACCCAGACGTTTCACATCCGTAATCTTCGCGTTTTGCAGTCGAGCGAGGCTGCATATTTGGATTTTAGGTGTTCTCAGTCGCACGAGGCGATCGAGAACTTGTTTCTTTCTGTCGTAATCGTGCTCGGAGCTCGTGAGCTCAGTCGTATCTACCCCCAGCCATCGTACCATTGCCGTTGTCGCCGCCGCCACGTGCTATCGTGTTTTTCTTCCTTTCGAAGACGTTACAATATATCCGCTTTTCTCAGTCTCGTGCACTTGTTTTTCCCTGTAGCAATTTCCTCAGTCGTTTTCAGTGGTTATGGAGAGTATATTCGAGAGGCTGCGGTGCCGCCTCTCATACTGGCCATTGTACTCGGGACAGCCTCGGGAGCTGCCTGAGTACTTCGAGGATGTATATAAGTGCTGTCGTGTTAATGGCATACTCGAAGACCCGTCACTCATAGCAACTGCACTTTTGGGTGCCCCTGCAGATGTAATGCCACTCTGGGCATACCTGGTCGAGCCCGCAAATGGGAACTGGGAGAGTTTTAAGTCGCAGGTTGTCCAGCAGTACCCCGAGATCAAGCCACTGTCCCCCCGAGCTTCGAAGGACCCTTCCCTTAGTCGCGAGTGTGCTTCGGGCAACTCGTGTGCCGGTCGTATCTCGGGTAGGTGCTCTCGGCCCTCGAAGCTGGTTTCGAGGCCTCCCCTCCCTCATCGAGATGCAGTGGATAGTCTTATACCCGAGTGGCAGGTGCGTTACCTGGCCTGGAAGGAGTCCCACCCTTCCGTGTTTGCTCCGAGTAGCCAGCCCCCTCGAGTCTCGTGCAGTCCCCGTGCGCATGGCAAGGCAGACTCCAGCAGTTCGACCTCTCGTCTGTCTCATCAGAAGCCTCCAGAGCCTGTGCCTTCGAGGAAGGCCTCCCCTCGCCTTGTCCCTAGATCGAGTGACTTGCCTCCTCATCGCGAGTCTATGAACCCAACCAGGTGCCCTCCTCGTTTTGCCTTCATGATGAGGGCCTTGCCTCTGTCTTGTAGCTCGGATTCGAATGGTTCTCTCCGTCAATCAGCTTTGAGGGAGGGAGCGCCTCCTCAAAAGTTCACTTTTTGTTTCTTCTGTGGTCGCGAAGGGCACATTCAAGCACGGTGCAAGGTCTGTGCTTCGTATCTGGCTGCAAAAAGGTGTAGGATAGTTGGAGGTCAAGTCACGCTACCCACAGGTGAAGAGATCCCTCGCGAGGCACTCGGGCGCACTTTACAGGCACGTTTGGACTTCTGCGCTCTCACTCATGCCCATAGAGTGTCAGATATGCAGATACCAGCCCCCCCTTTGAGTTCTCTGTCACCACATGCCCCTGCCTCTGTTCGAGATCACCCCGAGATGGCCGAGAAGGAACTGTCGAGTTCGAAGGTCACCGAAACTCCTTTGAGCCCCACCCATGCTCTCGTTCCTGAGCCCTGTGCACCCATGGTGAGGCCTAGTTGCATTCTGGGGCTCATATCTGCTCATTCTAGGGTATCTCCATGGGATGATGGTACCTGTCTCCACCCCCCTCTGCTTTCATCAGCAAAGTTACAAAGAGTCTACTCATCTGAGTTGTCTGAGCTCGTCTGCAGAACCTTGTTTCAATTCATTCATGTACCCATGTTACATTCATTTAGCTGACATCAGACATCTGCGTGTCTGCATCTGTCTGCAGCATCTGCTGCAGACAAATGCAGATGAAGTAGACTAGTTGTGGTTTTGCTGATGTTCTCCAGGTAGCCCTCAGCTTCGGAGTGGCTCCCCCTCGCAATTGCGGCGGTCGACCTTGTCTGTCTTGTGCCCCATTCTACATGCACTAGTGCAGATCTTAGCCGAGTAGTATTTTCTTTTTGGGTTTGTTTTTGCCATGCTCTCTTTCATTTCCCCCGAGTTCATTCTTCTCTTTTTATGTTAAGTGTTTGTTTTGGATTTTTCCCTTCGAGTTTGCAACTGGGGACAGTTGGATTCTAAAGCCCCCCTCGGATGTAGGGAAAATAATCCCCCTACTGGAGGATTCAGTATATTTTCTTTCTTTTACTAGCAGTTTTGATTTTCATTGTTAGTATATTTTTATTTTGTGTTTTTGACTTCATGTTTGGCTGTGTTGTGGCTTATATAAGCCATGTGCAAGTCAAGTCTTTGTAGTTACACTACAGTACATCATTGAATAATAGACGAAATACCAGAGATGCAGAAAGACAAAAGACAAAGCCTGGTGGAGTATTTATCCAGCCTTGTACATTCTTTAGATGTTATCTCTCAAATTCTACAGAGTCTCAAAAGCAGTTTTCTTTTGTTTCCTCTCCATCTCTTCACTCACTGGGTGCATTTCATAGCACCAGAACCTCTTGGGTCGAACTGACCCTACTCTTTCCAACAGGAGACTATCCTAGTCTCCTCCCACCTTCATTTTAATTCCCTTCACTGTTTGTGATCTCTACTGACACCTCCAAATATGCCACTGGGGGAATCCTTATGCAGGAAGATTCAAATGGGCAGTGGTGCCCATGTGCTTTTATCTCTGTCATTTAACCCCACTGAGAGAAACTGTGACATATATGACAGAGAACTATTAGGGGTCATTTGAGCCCTTAAGACCTGGAGACACTACCTACAGGGAACCCCTACCCCAGTGCAGGTCCTCACCAACCACAAAAATCTGACCTACTTCTGACAACCCCAAAACCTGAACCACCGCCAAGCACGCTGGCTCCTAGACCTCACTGATTTTGACCTCTCCTTCACACATGTACCAGGAAAGGAACTCTGCACACCTGATGCACTCTCCCACTGCCCCAATCATGTGCCTAGCGAAGAAACCAACAATGAAGGGGTTACACTCCTACCCTGGACTCTGTTCATAAACATCATTGACACTGCCCTTTCTTCAAAACTTGTGGAGGCATCCACCAAGGACCCTGTAGTACTCACTGCTCTACAAGCCATCAAAGGGGTAGACATGCCCCTACCCTTCAAGTCAAACCTCCCAGATTGGTGCTTTGATGAAGGGGTTCTCTTTTACAAAGATTGGGCTTATGTCCCCAAAAACCCTACTCTTCACTGACAAATCATTGCCCATCACCATGATCATCCTTCTGCTGGACATCTGGGAGTTCTGAAAACAAGACAGTTACTCTCTACTGAGTACTGGTGGCCCAGAATGGCTATGTTTGTACAAAAATATGTTGAAGGATGTGCAGTATGTCAACAAAACAAGGTTAACACTCACCCCACTACCCCACCTCTCACTCCAATTCCCTCCACTGCAACCTGACCCTTCCAACAGATCTCCTGTGATCTCGTCGCTGATCTTCCAATGAACTCTGGATATGATTCCCTTTTGGTCATGGTAGACCATGGGCTTACAAAGGGGGTAATTCTTATCCCAACCACAAAAAATGCCTCTGCCCTCAAAATTGCAACCCTCTTTTTCAAAAAGGTCTTCTCCAGATTCAGTCTGTATGACAAAGTAATATCCAACAGAGGACCACAGTTCACCTTGGCATTTGCAAAAGAATTGGCTAAACTCCTCGGGTATTCCCTGGGACTCTCCACTGCTTATCACCCTCAGACCAACAGAGAAACAGAACATGTTAACCAGGAGGTTGAAACCTATCCCTGGATCTTCTTCCAGAATGAACCATCTGCATGGGTTCAACACCTACCCATGGCAGAATTTGCTCACAATCACTGACCCCACTCGGTAACTGGCCAATCTCCATTTTACCTCATGTACAGCTATGAGCTGAAACCCCTACCAACCCTTATCATTGAATCAAGGGTCCCCACTGCTGAGACCAGGATGGCCAAGCTCCACAAGGCATGAGAAGAAGCCCTCATGGCTCATGACCTTGTTATGCTAAGACCAAAGTCTGTAATGTAGGTCGAGCCCAAGTAGTCATTCTACAATGCAACGGTTGTAACCTTCTGTCTGAAGGGTTCATCATAGTTCTGAGTGAGAGCTGGGGAGCTCAAGTTTGAAGTTCTGAGGAACTGGCCAGTAGATTGGGCAGCTCTAGTCTGAGGGTCCACTCTAGACTAGAGGCAACTATATATAGTACAGAGAAAGAGGCCTCAAGGTGACCTCATGTAGCTAAAGGGATAAAGGCCATTGGCCAGAGTCCTACATGTGTTGAACATGTGTTGAGAGAGGATACTGCCATTGGCTGAGCCAAAGCACAAGTCAAAGGCACAAGAGAGAAATGCATAGAACAAAGCCAACAGTGCCAAACAGTCAAAAGGAGAGAGAAAGTCCCATGGCAAGGCATGAATTGTAACATTACCCCCTTTGTATGGGGGAAGCCGCTGGTTTGCCACTTCTCAGAGATGGGAGTTGCCATAAGGCTTGCCAGTCATGTTGGTGTTGGCATTGTTGTCAAAATCAAAATCATTGTCCCAGGGGTCATAGTCGCTGTCTTCAGCAATGAGAGTCTGTTCCTCTTCGACAACAGGGATAGAGAAACGTTCCTCAAGGGAATGATGGCAGGTGGGGCAGTTTGCCTGGGTATGACCAGGGGGGTTCATCCCACAGATGGGACATTCATAGGTGGGGCAATTAACTCGGATGTGTCTGAGGTGGTGACAGACAAAGCAGGTTTCATTGTATAATGGGTGAGAGCAGGTGAGCACCCCAAGTCCAGTGTCTATGGCAGTGCGAGGGGGGTTTCAGGAGCCAGAAGGACAATGGGCCTCCTCAGTTTGGCTGAGGAGGTTGGCAACCTGTTCTCCTGAGAGGCCAAATGCCTCTTGTGGGTCAACCATGTTTGGGGATGTAGATGATGACAGGGAGGACAGGGATAAACAACAGGCACAGGGGTGAACCCTTCATGGGGAAGGTGATGACTGTGGGGAGTGAGACGATGATGAGGATGATGAGTTTCTATACTGTGACAGGGGATGGGCAGTGACAGGAGCGGTGGGTTGGCAGACATTGTGGATAAGGTCAGCCCCTCCAAGTACATCAAAGAGGCAGAGAATCAGTGGAACCTGTTCCCTCGAGATCTCCTTGAGGATGGTGTGAGTAAAGCTGAGGCAGGGGCCCTGTCTTTTGACATAGCAGGCAACATTCTCAATCTTGAACCCTTGAAGGGCGATGCAATAGACCAAATCAAGGGGGGAATCAGTATCAACCTCCCACATAACAGGGTTGTAGGAGGAAGGGTCAGCAAGGAACACCTGATAGGTGTTGAGCATCCCCTCTTCAGCAGGGATGCACAAGCGGCAGGTGAAGGGGGCATGGCAGCGAGTAGCAGGAGAGACATGACAGGCAATGGGAGTAGAGGAGTGACGAGGAGGCATGACTGTAACAAGAGAGACATTTCTAGTGGTTCAAGTAGGTGAGGGTTTCTGAGGAGGGAAGTCTTTTGGGAAGCATTTTTTATATGCAGTTAGAGTGTCAGCCACATGTTCGAGGTGTTTGGCAGTTTGCCAAGAGTTTTCAGAAGAAGGGTATCCCTTCCATTTGACAAGGAATGCATGTCCATGGCCTAGCCATTTATGGCCAACAACTGCGTCTACTTCATATTCTTCTTCTTCATTTACGATGTCAGGGAGTGGAGAGGGGAAGTTTGGCCTGTGAATGGTATTTTCACAATAGGGCAATAAGAGGCATGCATGGAACATGTTATGGATCTTCCATCATGCAGGGATGTCGAGGTGATATGTGACGGGAGAAAGGACCTCCGAGATAATGAAGGGTCCTTCTCATTTTGGTGTGAACTTCTTACTTTCATAAGAGCACTTCAGGTTCCAGGCTTCTAGCCACACTTTATCTCCTTTCAGGAATGGGGTGAAGGGTTTTGAGAAGCAGTCTTTCATTGCCTTTCATGTGAGGTCATGGGCCACAAGGGCTTCTTCTTGTGCCTTGTGGAGTTCAGTTATTCTTGTCTCAGTGGCCAGAACCTTTGATTCAGCAATAAGAGTGGGTAGGGGTTTCGGTTCATACCCATACATGAGGTAGAACAGAGATTGACCAGTGATGGAGTGGGGTTGGTGGTTGTGAGCGAATTCAGCCATTGGTAGGTGTTGGACCTGCGAGGATGGTTCGTTCTGGCAGAAGATCCAAAGATAGGTCTTGACCTCTTGGTTCACATGTTCTGTTTCTCCATCAGTCTGAGGGTGATAAGTGGTGGAGAGCCCCAGGGAGTATCCAAGGAGTTTAGCCAGTTCTTTTGCAAATGCAGAGGCGAACTGCAGGCCTCGGTCTGATATAATCTTGTCATACAGGCTGAACCTGGAAAAGACCCTTTTGAAAAAGAGGGTTGCAATTTCAAGGGCAGAGGCATTTTTTGTGGTTGGGATAAGAATTACCCCCTTTGTAAGCCCATGGTCTACCACAACCAGAAGGGAATCATATCCAGAGTTCATTGGAAGGTCAGTGATAAGATCACTGGAGATCTGCTGGAAGGGTCGGGTTGCAGTGGAGGGAATTGGAGTGAGTGGTGGGGTAGTGGGGTGGGTATTGACCTTGTTTGTTGACACACTGCACACCTGTCAACATACTTGTGCACAAACATAGCCATTCCTGGCCACCAGTACTCAGTAGAGAGTAACTGTCTTGTTTTTAGGACTCCTGGATGCCCAGCAGAAGGGTGATCATGATGGTGAGAGACAATCTGTTGGCAGAGGGTGGGGTTTTTGGGGATGTAGGCTCTGATATGCCATATCATCTTTTTGCCTAACCGATGGGGTCTCTCACATGTGTGGACCTTCTCCTTTTCTTTTCTTTTCTCTTTCTTTGTATTTGAGACGTGTCTCTTGACGCTTACTCAATTATGCTTCCTCTTATAGACACTTACTGTACGCCATCTCTCTTATATGGCCTTCCCTTCCCTCGATCGGCTTCCTCCGATCAATGCGACTTGACGCTTCCTATTTCATATTCCCCCATGTCGAGTCACCTTCCTCTTTTGTACAACAATGGGGTGTGCGCGACGCGTCGTTCACATGAATGCGAAGCTATATCCCCTTTCTCGCACTCATTTCCTTTCCTAGGGAATACCCATTGCCCATGTACTCATCTCGAGTCATCTTCCCGTATCTGGAGCGTGTCGTGACGCGTCTTCGACGCGTATACACACACACATCCACATACTCTCGAGTAGTATATATACCCGTAGGGACATGGATGTATTCCTTAGCTTTTAGCTACCTTGCAACCAGGCTAGCTTCTCTCTGACAAATACTACCTCAGAACTGCTCGCTTGGCCATAGGAGGGGTAAAACTATTAAGCCCTCTAGGTCTAACCCAGGCAATATCACAAGAGCATTGACGCACTTCACCTCATTGCCATGCTAGTCGATTTCGGCTGGTGAGATATTCCTGCACATAACAAAAGCTAAAAGCTAGTCTAGCGACTTTAACGCAACTCTCGAGAACTTCGAAGATCTCTTCGAAGTCTTCCTAGGTCGACAATCGTCCCTAGCGAAGTCTCGAGTTCTCCAACCCTGAAGAAGTAGATCGATCGACTACTCCTTCACCTTCTATGAGGAACATCCTTGCAGCGGTCCCACTGGCCCTCTAGAAGACTTCAACTCCAGACACTCGGAACAACTGTGGGAACTACCCCAGCCATTGTCCACACCCCTATCCAATATCTATCCCTTCTGTCGTCAACGTGTCTTCCCACTTAGGCGACAACCCTCCCGATCCTCAGAGACCACCCTCTGTAACAGGATCGACCACTTCTAAATTTCAACCCCTGGTTCCCAAGAAGAAGGAACAAAAGCAGAAGGAGAAACCCTCTGGAACATCTGCTTTACCTCTTCAACGAGAACCCTCCACCTCTTCATCCCAATATCACCCTTATGCCATGGAGGCGTCCCCCACTTCCCCGAAACAATCCTCACCAGTAGCGGAAGCCATAGCCCTTACAAGAAAGGCTAGCAGCGCTACTCAACGAGGCACCCCTTCGTTCCTGGAGAATCCTTACAGAGTCTTTATGACTGCCTTAGGATTAGGAACAACCCCTGCAGAACAAGAACCACAAACAGCTCCTGAAAAGGAAGAGGAGAACTCTTCGCTTGGAGCCGACTTTCTGGATTCTCATCAAGAAATCCACCCCACATATCAAGATATTGACATGGGAGAACCATTTGCAGGTCAGGCAGACGTACCAGTTACACAACTTGTGGACTGGTACCGCGACCAATTCAAAAGCAAAGTGGACTTCAAGATCCCATCGAAACCCAAAGACCCTGAAGGCTCTAGAGGAGGTTCCGAGGAGAAAGGACAGGAACATGACTCTTACTCTGGAGAAGGGCACAAGGAACTAAACCTGAATTGACCACGAGAGTACGATGGAAATCATGCTACCTACAATGCATGGTTGACATCCATCAAAACCTATCTGGGTATCAACTCTCGTGTGTACCGGACAGCGGAGCAGAAGATTGGCTTCACTTTGTCGTTCATGACAAAGGGTTCGGCCCAGGCCTGGGCAGAGAACTACACCAAGAAGAATCTTCTCCTCGACGCGATCTGGATCACAGATTCATGGTCCCAATTCCTTGCAAAACTCGACCTTATGTTCAAGGTTGGGGATGTCTTGCAGATGGCACTACTCAAACTCTCTTTGATTCATCAAGGGTCGAGAACCCTCAAAGAGTACATCACGGACTTCCTCAATGCTTCGAACAAGGCCAAGCTATCGGAGACGAGCCCTGAGGCCAGAGTCTTCTTCGGAAGAGGCCTCAAACCTGAGCTGAACGAATGGATCCTTAAAACCAACTCCTGCCCTACAACACCAGCAGAATGGATCACAGCCGCTTCAGCCACTCAAACCACTCTCTCTCAGCTTCACCTATTTATGGGTCGTCAAACAAAAGAAGACCAACGCATCCTGGGACAAAATATTATGAAGTCCCATTTCAACCATGCACCTAATCGAGATCCTTACGCAATGGACGTCAATCGCTGTCAAAACTCTGGTGGACCTCCGAAGAAGTCCTGGAACCAGAAAGGCAATCAACGGTCACGGATCAGGGAGATTACGTGTTGGGGATGCAATGAAGTTGGTCATCGAAGATCCAAATGCCCAAAAGAGGGGCACTCTCCAAATCGAGAAGATCGACGGAAGAAGATCCGTCAATTACTTCAAGAACTTCAAGAAGAAGAAGAAGCCGAGTCTATTGCCATCAAGACGACAGAGCATATAGTCTCGCACAATGATCCTCGTGCAAAGGAGGATTTTTAAACAGCTCTCCCATGACTGTGCAGGGCAGAGCTAAGAACTTTCAAATCTCATCTGCAGGAAAAACATGGACTAATAGGACTACTTCTGTAGCCAATACAGACTTTGAGCAATCGAAAAGTGTTTCGACCACCTCTCTGTTCGGGTCCATGTTCCTGGTAGACCGAGAAGATGCAGAAATCAAAGCAGTGATTGACAGTGGCACTGAGGTCAATGTCATTCACCCTCATATCGTGGAATGATACAACCTCAAATGAACTCGGGTCAAACATCCTTGGACAGCGAGAAGTTTTGAAGGACCGAGCCGACAAAGAATCACCCACATTTGCACCTTCAATGCAAGGGTTTTTCACAAGCTCATTAAAATCCATGCCTTTGAAATGGAACTCAAATCTCGCGAGGACGTCCTGCTAGGGATGCCATTTTTGACCGAGTACAATCCTATCTTTGATTGGAAGAAGCGAAAGATGATTGGGTTCGGAGACCCCTGTCTCGCCCAACTCTCCCTATCATCCGACAAAGAAGACTACGATGACGAAGACTTTGTTACACTCCGGAAAACTTCAATTTCAACCCAACTCGAGGCAGCTCTTCAGAAAGAAGAGGTTGCCCTTCCGCCGCACTACAAGAAATTCGCCAAAGTCTTCTCTGAGGACGACACACCTCTTCCACCTCGAAGACCCTATCTGGATCATGAGATCCACCTTACCGACGACTTCAAACCGAAGAAGGCACCGATATACCCCCTCTCCCGAGAAGAACTCCAATCTCTCGATGAGTTCTTAGAGGAGAACTTAAATGCTGGGAAGATACACAAATCAAAATCTCCCCAGGCATCCCTGGTGTTCTTCGTAGGAAAGAAGGATGGCAAAAAGCGGTTAGTACAAGACTACCACGAACTCAACAAATACACCATGAAGGATTCCTATCCTTTACCAGACATAAAATCCCTTCTCGACCAACTGGCCGAGTCAACATACTTCGCGAAGTTTGACATTCGCTGGGGATTTACCAATATCCGGGTAAAGGAAGGAGACGAATGGAAAGGAGCCTTTGTCACCCCTCGTGGCCTTTTCAAGCCTACAGTCATGTTTTTCGGACAATGTAATTCCCCTCCCACCTTCCAGCGGTACATGGAGACGGTCTTTGCCGACATGATGTATGTGAAGAAACTCGTCATCTTCATGGATGACATCACGATACACGCAAAAACAAAGGACAAGCTCTACCGGAGAATCGAGGAGTTCTTGTCGATCGCCCTGAAAGAGGAACTGAGACTAAAGATCTCGAAGTGCACCTTCAAGACGACCGAAGTCGAATTCCTGGGCTTCCTTATTCAACAAGGACAAATCAAACCTTCTGAGACGAAGTTGGCAGCCATTCAAGAATGGAAAGCCCCTAACAACCTCCACAAACTACGGCAGTTCTTGGGCTTCTGCAACTTCTACCAACAATTCATTCCCTCTTTCTCACAAATCGCTCGCCCTCTCCATCACCTCTCGAAGAAAAATGTCCTGTTCAAGTGGGACCTGGAGCAAGCTGATGCCTTTGTGCAGCTTAAACAAGCGCTGTGCTCCCAGCCAGTTCTGCGACTACCAGATTTTTCAAAGCCATTCACCCTTTTTACGGATGGCTCGGCTGTGGGAACTGGAGCGGTCCTCTGTCAACAATTTGAGGATGGAGAACTCCATCCCTGCACCTACCTTTCCAAATCGCTAGTCGGTGCAGAACAAAACTACCAGGTGTATGACCTGGAACTCTTGGCCATCGTTAGGGCCTTCGAGGAGTGGAGACATTACTTGGTCTCCCCAGTTGCTCCCACTACGGTGTATACCGATCACCAAAACCTCACCTATTATCGGTCACCACAGCAACTCTCTTGAAGGCAGACTCGATGGGCCACTTTCCTCCAAGATTTTCCTGTTCAGCTCGTGCATAAACCAGGAAAGTTAATGACTATTCCCGACTCCCTCTCCCACCGCCCCGACTACTCCACTGACCCTTCCCCAATGACTATGGTACTACCTGACTCGTTGTGGCTCGAGGGGGGGGTGAAACTCCCATTTTCCACAGAAAAATCCCTTTCTGCTCCCCTTCCTCCCTCTAAACTGACCTCTACTGCGCCTAAGCTGACAGGAAAGGGAAAGAAAAGAGAAGCCCCACTTACACCTGCAAATCCCCCAGCTCAGAAGAAGAGCCAAACTCTTTCGTCGTCCTCTCCTTCCACCCAAACGTCCAACCTCATCAACAAATCTTCCAACAACGTACGATGATTGGACAGAGGAGTGTTCACGGTATCTAGCGAACTCTTCAACAAAATCAAGGAGTCCATGCCGAAAGACGACACCCTTACAAAGCAAGATGCTATACATGAGGAGGACGATCAAACCAAGCGACACAACGGTCGACTCTACATCCCTCCTCCCCTCCAATGCGAGTATCTCCGGGATAATCATGATCTAGCAGCTGCTGGACACCCTGGAGTAAAAGCAATGATGTGGAAAATGAGAGACGAAGTATGGTGGCCTGGAATGTGGAAGCAGGTAAGAGAGTACGTGAAGGGATGCCCTGGCTGTCAAGCCAATAAGGTCATCACCCACCCTCTCACACCTCCGGTTATGCCAAATGACGTGGCAAAGAACCCCTTCCCGTTCAAACAGATCTCCATGGACTTCGTTACCGATCTTCCAGAGTCAGAAGGATACGACTCCATCCTCACCATCGTGGACCAAGGACTAATGAAAGGGGTAGTCCTGATTCCCACCAAGAAAACATGCGACTCACTTGAACTGGCAAATCTCTTCCTCCAATACGTGTACCCCAGATATGGCATACCCGATGCCGTGATATCAGACAGGGGTCCACAATTCGCTTCGGCTTTCACCACCAAACTCTACGAGGCGTTAGGCATACAACAAAAACTTTCTACAGCCTATCACCCTCAAACCAATGGAGAAAGCAAACACATCAATCAAGAGGTCGAGACTTACCTCTGGATGTATTGCGATGCCAAACCAGAAGAATGGGCTCGGTACTTACCTCAAGCCGAGTTCGTGCACAATTCCAGGGTTCATTCCATACATCAGCAAACCCCTTATTGGCTGATCTATGGCTATGACCCAGCGCCCTACCCTTCTGTGTCCAAATCATCTGATGTGCCTTCAGTCAATGATCGTATGCAACAACTGGCCACCAATTGGGACTCAGCAATTCTCTCTCACAAGGCTGCACAACAAGTCATGTGAGATAGAAGCAAAGGGACTTATACCATTCCCAAGGAAGGACAGCTGGTCTGGCTAGATGCAGCTACCCTCAAAAGGGACGTCCCGAGCACGAAGCTAGCACCCCGACGCATTGGCCCCTTTGAGATTACTAAAGTAGTCTCACCGGTGGCAGTTCGGCTCAAACTTCCTGAAACGTGGAAAATACATCTGGTATTTCACACATCACAGATCTACCCGTTCGAAGAAAACGATGAATATGGAAGAGCCAATATGCCCCCCCTTCCCGATCTCATCGATGACTTGCCCAAATGGGAAGTCGAGAACATCCTCAAACACCAAGTTGTCAGTTCACGAAGAAAGACAAAGGGACACATAAAAGGACGCACCTCTGCACCCTCGACGAGTGCCAAACAACAAACTTTCCAATACCTGGGAACCCCCAGAAAACCTATATAACGCCCTGGATATCCTCCATTCTTACCAGAAATGGCACCGTCTCCTGCTCTCAAATGTCTCCTCTGTATGAACACAACTCTGAACACTTTTCCTTCTCCGACTATTCCGTACTCCCATCCTGTGATGAACATGTCACCTTCTCCGAGGATTACGACTTCGACAATTCGCCATCCCAAACCCCTCTACCAACCGTATCCTCCGACTCGACAGACCCAATGCTCCGGGGTCTTCAGGAATACTGGTCATGGGTCGCCTCCAGTAGCCCAGGACCCGTTCCAAACCCCAGATCCTCATTCTCGGTCCGTTCGCTCGCCAACACCAGGGCAAAGCGAAAGACCT
Organism: Pisolithus marmoratus; assembly: GCA_024613145.1. Classification (NCBI taxonomy): domain Eukaryota; kingdom Fungi; phylum Basidiomycota; class Agaricomycetes; order Boletales; family Pisolithaceae; genus Pisolithus; species Pisolithus marmoratus. The sequence continues at coordinate 33,663 of JANFAE010000433.1, forward strand.
GAGTCCTTAAAACCTCCCCCTACCCCTCTGCACTTCTACTCCCACACAAGACCCCCACTCTCGGAGCCTATCGCAGCTGTAACTCCCCTGCCGACTCCTCCCCAATCTCCCAAACCCCTGATCCAGAGACAACCCCTTCCGACCTGACCTCTCACTCACCCACTGCAAATGTTGCCCCAAAACTTACCGAGCGACAGACAGCAAACGAGGTCGACTCCCCCAGTGAGGCCAAGACAAGCTTGGTACCCATGCTGGAACAGCTCCTCCGTGTTCTGCGGGTGCTTGAAAACTTCGAGCACTGGGACTCACTTGGCTGGCGAGCAGGCGAACATCATGAATGCCTACGGATGTTGTCTCAGATCTACCGAGGTTCAGAATTCATAGCTTCTCGTGTCCCTCAAATATTCGACATCTCCCAAGGCCTCCAAGGAAATGTTGCCCGAAAGGCAGACATCGACCTCTATAACGGAGACCATGTGGACGACATCGCGGACATTCAGAAGGCTACAGTGAACCTCATGCACACGATGTTTGGAGAAGAAGTCTGGCAGTCCTTTCGAGACTTTCGCCCCTACTCTGCTCAAGCCGTTGACCCAGCACTCACTTTCAATAGCAATAAGTGCAAGGGCCAACAATCTCCTCGAGCTCAATCTCCTTTCCAAGAAAAACAAACGGAAACTCCTGTCGTCAGTGGATTACATCCACCATTGTGGACTTTCAGCAGGACAAACAGTCCTCAACCGTGAAGACTGGACGAGAGAAGAGCTCGAGTGGCTAGTGCAGATGGCCTCAAATGGGAATGTTCAAGCTCTGAGACATCTTCAACCAGCAAGGAGACGATCGAGGTCCCCGACGACTTGGCCGGTTCCCCCAGAGAACGAGGCGTCAAGGTCCTTCTTGACCATACCACCTCTCTCCTTACTGAATGATCCATTGGCTGTCAGGTCCACTACGACGATTGGCGGAACTTCCTTCACTCCGCCTACTTTAATGCAGGAGCTTGCACACTTAATCTCCCCTTCGCAATAAATGCATGCAACCCCTTCCCAGCTCCTCACACCGCCTCGTCCTTCCTCATACTCCCCTATGACGATGATCTCCCCAAGGTCATCTCCGGATGAAAGGCGCTCGATTGGAGCCACCCACTCTGGGAAATGCGCTGCTATGATTGCCAAAGGTGCAGCCACCTCCTGTGTCGTAATGGACAGGGTTCCAAATGGATGATCCCGGGAACCATGCTACCTCGACTTTACCCTCGCCAAAGACATCGCTCCCCTACAAACCCTTTGGTTAGGCACAGGGGCCCCCTTTAACTTCCTTCATCTGACAATCGCAGTCAAGCTCCCGACCTTAAATCGAGCTCCCCTGGCAACTCTTACCTGTCTCTCCAGTGTTTTGACCTTGAGAGGGGGGTAATGATATGCCATATCATCTTTTCGCCTAACCAACGGGGTCTCTATCTTTGTATTTGAGACGCGTCTCTTGACACTTACTCAATTATGCTTCCTCTTATAGACACTTACTGTACGCCATCTCTTATATGGCCTTCCCTTCCCTTGATCGGCTTCCTCCGATCGACGCGACTCGACACTTCCTATTTCATATTCCCCCGTGTCGAGTCACCTTCCTCTTTTGTACAACAATGGGGTGCACGCGACGTGTTGTTTGCACGAATGCGAAGCTATATCCCCTTTCTCGGACTCATTTCCTTTCCTAGGGAATACCCATTGCCCATGTACTCATCTCGAGTCATCTTCCCATATCTGGAGCGTGTCGCGATGCGTCTTCGATGTGTATACGCACACACATCCAAATACTCTCGAGTAGTATATATACCCATAGGGACATGGATGTATTCCTTAGCTTTTAGCTACCTTGCAACCAGGCTAGCTTCTCTCTGACAAATACTACCTCAGAACTGCTCGCTTGGCCATAGGAGGGGTAAAACTATGAAGCCCTCTAGGTCTAACCCAGGCAATATCACAAGAGCGTTGATGCACTTCGCCTCATCGCCATGCTAGTCGATTTCGGCTGGTGAGATATTCCTGCATGTAACAGGCTCAGTCTTTGTAGAAAAGAATTCCTTCTTTGAAGCACCAGTCAGAGAGGTTTGACTTGAATGGTAGGGGCATGTCTACCCCTTCAATAGCCTGTAGGGCAGTGAGGACTCCAGGGTCCTTGGTGGATGACTCCACAAGCTTTGATGAGAGGGCAGTGTCAATGATCTTCACAAACAATGTCTGGGGTAACAACGTAACCCCTTCATTATCAGTTTCTTCATTTGTGACATGGTCAGGGTGGCAGGAGAGTGCATTGGGTGCACAGAGTTCCTTTCCTGGTACATGCATGAAGGAGAGGTTGAAGTCAGCAAGGTCTAGGAGCCAGCATGCTTGACAGCAGTTTAGGTTTCAAGGTTGCCAAAAGTAGGTCAGGTTCTTATGATCAGTGAGAACCTGTACAGGGGTGGAGGTCCCTTGGAGGTAGTGTCTCCAAGTTTTAAGGGCATGGATGACCCCTAACAGCTCTCTGTCATATATATCATAATTTCTCTCAGTGGGATTGAATGACTGAGAGATAAAAGCACATGGGTGGCACTGTCCATTCGAGTCTTCTTGCATAAGAATGCCTCTGGTGGCATACTTGGAGGCATCAGTAGAGATTGCAAATGGTTTCGAGGGGTCAGGCATGAGTAAGACCAGCTCTTTCATGAAAACTTTCTTCAGGGTTTGGAAAGTGGTCTCCACCCTTTTTGACCAGTCCCAAGGCACATTTTTCTTCATGAGGTCGATAAGGGGTCAGGCAATGTCAGAGTAGTATGGGACAAATCTTCAGTAGAAATTCACAAAGCCTAGGAAGGAGTGAACATCTTTGACCTTCATGGGGGTAGGCCAATCTGTGATTCCTTGGACCTTGACAGGGTCCATGGCAATGGTATTCTGTTTTATGATCATTCCAAGGTACTCTACCTTGGAGAGATTGAAATGACACTTCTCCAACTTTAGTGGTAAGGAGAGCTCCTTCATTCGCTGGAGAACTCACAGGGTCCTGAGTTGATGTTCTTCTGGGTCATTCAAGAAGATTAGGAGATCATCCATATAGACAACCAGCCATCCTTCAGCAATGAGGTCTCGGAAGGAGTTGTTCATGAACTGTTGGAAGGTTGTGGGGGAGTTGCATAAACCAAAGAACATTACAGTTGGTTCGAAGAGTCCTTTGTGCATGATGAATGCCACTTTCCATTGGTCTCCTTCTTTGATCTGGACATTGTTATACCCAGATCAACATCCATCTTTGTGAAGACAGAGGCTCCTTTTAGTTTGTCTACCAGATCAGATATCAATGGTAGTGGGTATGCATCTTTGACCATGTGTTTGTTTAAATAGCAATAGTCTTGACATGGTCTAAGACTGCCATCCTTTTTTCCTACAAAGAAAAAGGGTGCAGCTTGAGGAGAGTTTGATGGTCTGATCTTTCCTTCTCAGAGGTTTTCCTCCACAAACCTTTCAGCAGCGAGTTGTTCAGATGGAGTAAGGGGGTATGCTTTGGCCACTTTTGGCACAAAGTCCTCGACCAGGTTGATCAGATGGTCATAGGGTCATATGGGGGGAAGGGTTCCATCGGAGGGTTTCTCAAACACAGAGGCACACTTGGCAAACTCTGGGGGAAGGACAGCCCTTGGCTTGTTCTTTTCTTCTTTCTGGGCGAGTTCAGTTGCCAGATTGAGTTTTCTCACCCACTTATTGTTCAGGGCAATTAGGGTTGCAGCTTTTGCAAACCAGATTATAAACATACAGTTGTATGCTTGGGTCATGAATGCATCTGGTCCTTCATGATCGAGATAGATGTTGACCCCTTTCCTTTCAAGGGGATCAGGGAGAGACCCCTCAGGAAATTCCCCAGGTGGGGGAGCAGGGATTTGGAGTGCTGTGATGCTGGTTGATTCGTCAATGGTTAACATCCCATTCTGCCAGTTTACAGTGGGATTGTTTTTCTGCAACCATGGGATGCCAAGAATGGTGTTTTCTGACCCACAGTTCATCACATAGAATTTCTCTTTGTGGGTTATTCCCTGTATCTTGACAAACAGGGTGGTGGTGAACAGGATGTGTCCCTTTTCATTAGGAGATCCATCAGCATTGGTGACCGAAACAGGTCTGGGGAGTCATTCAGTGGGGAGTCTGTTCTTTTGGACAAATGTCCAGTCAATGCATGATATTTCTGCCCCAGAATCTACTAGGGTGGTGGTGTTGACAACTTGTTCTCCAGTGGCTCTTGTGAAAATGGAAATGGGGATTTTCATAACTCTCTCAGGGAGAGATGATACTTTACAGGAGAGGCCACATACAAGATACATTGTTCAGGGGTTCCAGGCATCAACTCTGGTTCCCCATTCAAATACCCTTTCCAAGGAATTTGGTCAATTTGACCAGGGCCACGGAGGCCTCATCTTCATCATCAGTTTCTTCTTTCTTCACCTGCTTAACCTTTTTAGCAGGGGTCTTGTTTCAGCTGGGACAATCTCGGGACATGTGTCCCTTTTCTCCACATCTGAAGCATAAGCCATTTTTGAGATGGCAATCTCTTTCTTCTTTAGAGAGCTTGACCACATTGACATCCATGGCATTGGGGTCTCTCTCTTCTTGACATTGGAATTGGGGTCAGGGGTAGGTTTTTCCTTTCCCCTTGCTGTCAGTTCTTCCTGTGATGGCACAAGCCTTCTGCCATTGGTTTTCGAAGTGCATAGCCTTCTCATACCATTCTTCAATTTTAGTGGGTGCCTTGTCCATTCCATAGATTTGGTGGACGAGTGCAGGTTTGAGCCCTGTGGCAAAGATTTTGACAAGGGCAGCATCTTCTTTAATGCCGCTGTGAGCAGCAGCAGTTCTGAATTCAGAGATGTACTCTTTGATTGACCCTTTTTGTTTTAGGGTTCTGATCTTGGCAATGGCAGCACCAGCAGTGTTGGCTGGGGTAAATGCTGCCTTGAAATCCTTCTCGAAGTCTCTCATAGTCCCAAAGCTGGGGTTTTGTTTCTCCAGGGCAGCCTGGTAGAAAGTCATTGCCCATGCTTGGGCTACCCCTTTCTTCATGTGAGAGAGGGCATATGCGATGCATTTATCATCATTGTCATAGACATCTTGGTTGATCTGTTCAGTTTTTGCTGACCAAAGTCTTTGAAGGACTCATAAAGGGTTGGTGTTATGCTAAGACCGAAGTCTGTAATGTAGGTCGAGCCCAAGTAGTCATTCTACAATGCGATGGTTGTAACCTTCTGTCTGAAGGATTTATTGTAGTTCTGAGTGGGAGCTGGGGAGCTCAAGTTTGAAGTTCTGAGGAACTGGCAAGTAGATTGGGCAGCTCTAGTCTGAGGGTCTACTCTAGACTAGAGGCAACTATATATAGTACAGAGAAAGAGGCCTCAAGGCAACCTCATGTAGCTAAAGGGATAAAGGCCATTGGCCAGAGTCCTACATGTGTTGAACATGTGTTGAGAGAGGATACTGCCATTGGCTGAGCCAAAGCATGAGTCAAAGGAACAAGAGAGAAATGCATAGAACAAAGCCAACAGTGCCAAACAGTTGAAAGGAGAAAGAAAGTCCCATGGCAAGGTGTGAATCATAACAGACCTTGCATGAAAGGCGATGAAAGACCACTTCTCGAAACCCTTCACCCCATTCCTGAAAGGAGATAAGGTGTGGCTAGAAGCCCAAAACCTGAAGTGCTCCTATGAAAACAGAAAGCTTGTGCCAAAATGGGAAGGACCCCTTGTTATCTCGGAGGTCCTTTCCCCTATCACTTATTGCCTCAATATCCCCACATGATGGAAGATCCACAATGTGTTCCATGCATGTCTCTTATCACCCTATCATGAAAATGCCATACACAGACCGAACTTCCCTTCTCCACCCCCTGATGTCATAAATGAAGAAGAAGAGTACAAAGTGGAAGCAATCGTCGGCCATAAATGAATAGGCCAAGGACATGTGTTCCTTGTCAAATGGAAGGGATGCCCTTCTTCTGAAAACTCATGGCAAACTGCCAAACACCTCGAACATGTGGTTGACACCCTGACTGCATATAAAAAGTGCTTCCCAAGAGACTTCCCTCCTCAGAAACCCCCACCTACTGGAACTACTAGAAACATCTCCCTCATGTCAATCATGCCCCCCTGTTGCTCCTCTGCTCCCATTGCCTGTCATGCCTCTCCTGCAACTCGCCACCCTGCTCCCTTCACCCGCCACTTGCATGTCCCAGCTGAAGAAGGAATGCTCAACACCTACCAGGGGTTCCTCACTGACCCTTCCTCCTATAACCCTGTCATCTGGGAGGTTGACACCAACTCCCCCCTCAATTTGGTCTACCACATCGCCCTTCAAGGGTTCAGAATCAAAAATGTCACCTGCTATGTCAAAAGACAGGGCCCCCACCTCAGCTTCACCCACACCATCCTCAAGGAAATCTCAAGGGAGCAGATCCCATTGATCCTCTGCCTCTCTGATGTACTCAGGGGGGCCAATCTTATCCACAATGTCCACCAGTGTAATGCCCCCACCACTGCTCATCCCCTGTCTCAATATAGAAATTCATCGACCTCGTCATCATCTCTCTCCCTGCAGTCCTCACCTTCCCTGTGAAGGGTTCACCCCTGTGCCTGTTGCTTATCCCCATCCTCCCCATCGTCATCTATGTCCCCAAACATGGTTGACCCTCAAGAGGCATTTGACCTCTTGGGAGAACAGATCACCAAACTCCTCAGCCAAACTGAGGAGGCCCATTGATCTTCTGTCCCCTGAACCACCCTTGCACTGCCATAGACACTGAGCTTGGGGTGCTCACCCACTCTCACCTGTTGTATAGTGAAGTGTGCTTTGTCTGTTGCTGCCTCAGTCACATCCAAGTTAATTGCCCTGCCTATGAATGCCCCATCTGTGGGATGAACCCTCCTGGTCATACCCAGGCAAACTGCCCCACTCACTGTTGTTCCCTCGAGGAACCCTTTTCCATCCCTGTCATTGAAGAACAACAGACTCTCATTGCCGAAGATAGTGACTATGACCCCCAGGACAACAATTTTGACTTCGATGATGATGCCATCACCAACATGACTGGCAAATCTTATGGAGACTCCCATCTCTAAGGAATGGGAAGCCAGTGGCTTCCCCCATACAAGGGGGGTAGTGTTACGATTCATGTTCCACCATGAAACTTTCTTTCTTTCCCTGACTGTTTGGTACTGTTTGTCTTGTTTTATGTGTTTCTCCCTCGTTCTCATGACTTGTGCCTTGGCTTGGCCAATGGTGGTATCCTCTCTTAACTCATGTTCAACACATGTAGGACCTTGGCCAATGGCCTTTCTCCCTCTACTTACATGAGGTCACCTTGAGGCCTCTTCCCCTGTACTATATATAGTTGCCTCTAGTCTAGAGTAGACCCTCAGACTAGAGCTGCCCAATCTACTGGCTAGTTCCTCAGAACTTTGAACTTGAGCTCCCCAGCTCCCACTCAGAACTATGATAAATCCTTCAGACAGAAGGTTACAACCATCGCATTGTAGAATGACTACTTGGGCTCGACCTACATTACAGACTTTGGTCTTAGCATAAACCAACCCTTTATGAGTCCTTCAAAGACTTTGGTCAGCAAAAACTGAACACATGGCTCCAGATCCTGATCCCTGGTGCCCTTTCACTTCAGAGGGTGACTACATTTTTGCCTCAATCACTGTGGAAGCTGGACTTAGCTCAACTCAGGTTGATTCACTACTTGGGTTGGTTCACCATATGGGCTAAGGAATGGCAAACATCACATTATGTAACAATGCTGGGCTGCATGCCACTTTGGATAGAGCAGCATTGCAGCTAACACCAGTAAGTTGTTAGTTTCCAGCATGCTTTTGATGAGCCCCTCAATTGTCAGGTGCTCAGTTCTTGAAGTTCAAAATTACTGTGCCTTATAAGGGTAATGACATGGCATTCTTAGTCCATCTCCACCCTCTGTTGGAATGGGCTCTCAACCTGTTGCAAAATCCTTCCCTTACACTGCACTTCATCTGGGATGCCCAATGGCTCTTCAAACATGGTGGTGAGAAGTATGAATGATTCTACACTGAACCTTGGACAGGTGACCATTGGTGGGATATTCAAGTGCATAGTCATTAATGTTATTTCATGCCACTCTGCCATGTAAATTATCATCTGTCTCTTTTCATGTTGTCTGAATAAAGTTGCAATTACCCCCTCATGCTGAGAATGCTGTCCCATTTGCCTTCATAATCTATGCTGACAAAACTAGGCTATTGTCTCATGGTACTGTCAAGGGCTACCCTGTGGTGGTGCATTGTGCAAACCTGCCAGTTCATATCAATAATGGTGAATGATATGGTGTTGGGTGCATTGTAGGCTGGCTTCTGATCATGAGTACTGTGTCTTACTATCTCTGACAAGACAATCAAGGTGTTTACCAGGTTCCTGAAGTTGCAAAAGAAGAGAGGAAGACTGGTTATGCAAACTTAAAGTGTGCTGTCTGGCATGAGGCCTTCTCCAAGCTCCTGGAGAAAGTTGCTGAGCTCTCAAAGGTTGGCTACCTCCATAAATGCCATGACAAGGTCCTTTGATGGCTATTCCTGCTTGTCTTTATCCTTTCTGCAGTTTACAGAGGACTGTATGTACCAGTATGCCTGCAAGCTGATTGTGTTTGTGAGTTCACCTTTCTAGCTGTGTGATGACCCTTATACAAGGCACCAAATGCAAATGTCCCTGCCCATTTTGTCTGGTCCATTTGGAGAAGCTTTGGGACTTATCAAAGACATATGAAATGCATACTGCCAAACAGCACAAAGAAGTGCTGGCAATATATGATGTCAAGAAATCTGCTGGTGAGAAGAAGCTGAAATTCCTTGGGTTATGTCCTGTCAAGGTAGGGCTTTATCAAGTGTATTCTACATGCACAACTGACAGAATATGATAGAATGCTCTCTGGTCAGTGGAGAATTCAGAGCCCAAACAGGCTGCTAGTTTTGAGCCTCTTCACTACTTGCATGGGGGCTTGGGAGGCAAGCACATGCATGAGGAGCTCAAGATTGTTGTCAATGAACTTGGCTGTGACTTTGAGGCATGGTTAGAAGAACAGTGAAGCAATCCTATTGAACTGTGAAATGAGCTAACTGTCATGCAGAGTTTCTGCCTTTCCTCACTGGTGAGGCCTTGCACACTTTGATACTATGATTCACATCACATTTTCCAACAGAAACAAAATGCAAGATCTCACCAAGGTGGGTCAATTGCAATGAATTTAAATTGTGGTTTAATCATTAATCATCATTGCTGGACAGCAATGTTTCTATGCTGCCATCAATGTTTTGACATCCACCACATCTCAAGCTGGATACCAGTTGTTATGCATGATCCACAGCTACCTCAAACTAGATACTCTTATTTGGGCTTGATGTACATACACACTGAGGAAACCATCAGAATGATTGAAGATGAACTTCTTGTTTTTAGGGACAAACTAAAGGTACAGTATTAAGCTCCTCTGACTGTCTATTCTCATATAATGATTTTCTATGATAGGCATACCAATACTGCATTTGTCATTCAGAAGGCACTGACCTTAAGTATAATTGGAATTTTCCAAAGGCACACCTCTGGAAGCACATTACCCATGACATTTGAGGTAAAGGGGCCATTCATAATGACAGTGCCCAACCCAATGAGAAGATGCATGGCCCTCTCAAAGATGTATACCAGGACCATTCTAATGGGAAGGGTGTTACTGGTCAAGTTTGTATTAAGGAGGCCCTACTTATGTAACACTGATTGCTTTCATTCAGATTCTCTGTGTTGACCACCATTGACTTGCAACCAAGCTCATACAGGCACACATTGACACAGAAAATGAACATGCCAATTACACTGCTGATGACAATGATGACCATGAAAAGGATGGGGATGACAGTGAAGTTTCAGAAGAGAATGTGAAGCTTGGCACACCCCAGCAACCTACATCTCTTTCTGATGTTGAGACCATTCACAAAGATGACAGGGCCTTTGAGGGATTCTGTGGGAAGCTGGAGACCTTCCTCACCACTTGCCTGCCCACTTATAGGTACCCACTTGACAAGTGGATTTGACTACAAGGAATGAGTGTTGGAGTTTGAATCACCCCTGTGTGATACCTTATTTTGGTGCGAGTTTCATGTGATTACATAAGCACCTAGAGCGCACATAGTACTACACTTTTGGTACTATTCCCTCAGTAGTCGAGTCACTACTGAGGGTAAGCCTACATATACTTCATATTAGACTACTTACTGACACAGTGGTGGCTTCAATGTTTTCACATGCTCTAAAGAGTATTCAAAAGTGAAAACGCAATGTTTTATTATGATTCAAATTACCACACTCTCACAATATTTTATTCCAAGAACATTTAGAATTTTTATTACCAGTCTATATTGGGAGAAACATTAGATATCCATCCAAAGACAATTGAAAATTATATATTGTGTGAATGTCATAAGGTTATTGACAATAATATCTGCCCAATACTCTTTAGAGTGTGAGAAAATATTGAAGCAGCCAATGATGAGTGAGGGTTCAATATTTTCTCATGTTCTAAAGTGAATTGGGCAGATATTATTGTCAATAACCTTATGATATTCACACAATATATAATTTTCAATTGTCTTTGGATGGATATCTAATGTTTCTCCCAATATAGACTGGTAATAAAAATTCTAAATGTTCTTGGAATAAAATATTGTGAGAGTGTGGTAATTTGAATCATAATAAAACATTGCATTTTCACTTTTGAATACTCTTTAGAGTGTGTGAAAACATTGAAACCACCACTGTGTGATACCTTGTAGCTGCCTACAGGTACATCAATATATATAGTAGTTGAGTCACTGCTGAGGGAATAGTACCAAAAGTGTAGTACTATGTGTGCTCTAAGCACTTATGTAATCACATGAAACTCACACCAAATTAAGGTATCACACAGGGGTGATTCAAACTCCAACACAAGGTTCAAGAGTATCTGTAAGGTTATTGACATTAAATATCTTCCCTATAGATGGTTGAATAGTTTTTAGAGCATGTGAAAACATTGAAACCACCACTGTAGAATCTGCAGTGGCATGTGCTGTCAGGGAAATGCAGATTCTACAGTGGTGGTTTCAATCTTTTCACATGCTCTATAGAGGACTATTCAAACCCTTTAGATGCCACTGTGTAATGTTATGTAAATTCCCTAAACAACAAGTCATTTTATGATGAAGCACGTGATAAGCGTCATCATGGTGCACTACCGTGTCTTCCTAGGTGCCCCTCCTGCTTCAGATCTCGGCAGAGATTTGGGTTCATATGCCTGGCAAACGACAGAAAGGGCATCGGCATCCTCCCCGCTGTCCTGCGCTCCGCTCCACGATCCTACCCTGGTGTATCCCACTGCAACACTCGACGAAGCTAGTAGACGGATATCTCTTCTGTATCAGAATATAATTTTCAAGGATGCAGACGAAGATGGGGAACGGATTGATGATAGCAGGCCCGACGAAGCGGACGGAGAGACACAGGACGATGGTGGTAGGCTAACACATACTCCCATCTCTGAGGTCTACTTAGTAAACGTCACCTCGACCCTCAGAACGAGCGACAACGTTCCTTACGTGGCCTCCAACTCCAGCGGACACGCAGCCCTCGAAGAAAAGCGTAAATGCGACAAGTCTTCCCTCCTTTCTCCTCACGTCGCAGTCTCAGCCACAGGCCACATACCAAACGCAAGAAACAGTGTATTCCGACGAGAATACATCAGCTGTTACCCGGTTCCCAAACTTCCAGTTTAGCCTGCACACCATCACCTCTCTTTCGTCGCTTCGTAGCACTGCTAACGTACAAGATCAAGTGCGAAAAAAGAGCTCGCATAAGGTCAATGTCCTCGTTGTTATCCTCGAAGTCGAGGGCCCAGACACGGTCAAGGTGAAGACTGGGCCGAGTGCAGGTCAAGAAGTGTCCATACTCAAATTTATACTTGGAGACGAGGAGGGGTGTGTGTGCCGACTGACCGCTTGGCGGGACACAGCGGAGGTATGGGGCGGGTATGGAATGGACCCAGATTCACCTCCTGCGATAGCGAGAGGGGACGTCGTTTACTTTGAAAGTAAGTCTTATGGTCATCGACTGCGGCTTATATCCCTGCTTGCTTGGAGTCAACCTGCTGACGTGGATACCGCTACTACCATTATCAATCATATACTTGGCACACATTGCCATGCCCTTGTGCCTGGACACCGCTGCAATTACATTCACCGTGCATACCAATGTAGGCATCCTGGCAACGTTCTCCCACGATTCCCGTTATAAACCTGGACCAGTCACCACCACATCCAAGCCATCCCCTCCCAATGTCACATTTACCGCCTCCCCATCAATGCGCCCACCTTCGCGCGCTCAGATCTGCTATCGAACTCTGCCAACCGCCCGTACCGACGCACGACTACGGCCGGACCTTCGTTTGGGCTGTAGTGATGCAGCCGTACGGCGCGTCGGGGTATTAGTGAAATGGTTCGAAGACGTTGCAGGGGTTGGGCGCTCGTGTGGAAGGTAGGAGGACAGAGTCCAATGGCGTCCCAGAAGGATGTCGACGAGTCTATTGTTCTCAAAAGGCACTTTTCATGACATGGTCGTCCTCAGTTGGGATGTCATCTATATGTTTGAGGACGATTGTTGGCTAGTGGATGCCTTGCCAAGCTGTGCAAAAACGAGTCCTTGGAAGGAATAACCTCATCGTGTATATCATTGGTCGTCTGCTGTGTGGCCGCCGGGAACGTGCCATGAAGGGTCATATTGCCTACGTTTCCCGCACGGCATGGACGCGATGATTCGCACTACACAGCTATGGGGTAAGTGTTTTTCTGTCACCTGCCCGGAGCCAAATCATCGGTGCCTTGGTGCTCCGGTTAACCTACAAGACCGTCAAACGCTGCGAAGCGCTCATAGCACCTCGTTGCCAACGTTCTCGAGTTCATTCTCTGCCATTCATTCGCAGCCAACGACCACACCCGTAGATGGTAAATTTACTTGTGCAGTATATTCATTTGGCCATCGACGGACAATACACCCTTGCCGAATGTGCGGCCCTACATGACACTAGCAATGCTGAGCCACATCACTTTGCAGGCCACCCGTTGACCGTCAACCCACTCAGCTAGGTCATGCCGCTTTATTTATAAGGACAAAAGGAGTCAGCGTCCTTGGTGAGCCACTTACCCTGGGTTTGTCACGGCATCGCGGTCTTTATAAATCGCAATGTTATTGTCATGGCAGAAAAAACAATTAATGACGACCACAAAGCGATAGGCGGACAAGCATTTATTTTATGCGATGGTTGATGGTCGCCTTTGTTCATCTCGCCACTGCCACTTCACCTTTCTATAGTGACCAATATCACAATATCAAAGCTTGGTTGGGCGATGAGGAGGGTGGTGGAACGTTCCTCTTCTTATGCTCGAACACTCCCTGACTTTGGCAAGCGGTGCTGTGGACTATAAAGCTTCTGTGTGGGATCCACAGTATCATATTGATTGACAGCCTACAGCACACGTTCATCCCAGTGCCTTCATTTCTAAAAGCCCAACACATATTCGTCGTGCTCACACTCAGGTCGCGACGGACACCGTCAACATGTCTGCTCAGGTCATATCCCCACATAGATTATCTTCCACATCTACGCACCCCAAACCCGGACGCGATGACGCTGCGAGCGTGGAGAACTTCAGGCCTCGGCCCCGTACACCGACGTTTTCCTCTTTCATACGCTTTTCGAACTTAAGCATGCCTACGCTTACAACCAAACCTTCAATGCCTTTTGGGTTGGGCAGACGGTGTCGCTCTAGTCAGGGCACATTCAAGCGGGAGACACAAGTGTCCGATTCTCCCAGGTCGTCGGATTCGACACACCATATTTCGTCGTCGCAATTGGGGTGGAGGCCATCTGAGTCGTCTTCAGGCTCATCTACTTCGGGGGATGGTGGATATCATGTTCCTGAGGTATCCTTGGGCCCACAGACTTCCCCTCTCTCAGTGGTACGTAAATGATTCTTGCGTTGCCATTGGTGTCTCTGACCGTTTACTTTTGCATCTGGTGTAGCCGCCACTGGGTACGAAAATCCTGGAGCTCTTCTGGCCGGAGAACGAGCCATTCTCCAAGGGCGATGCGGATGTCTCACAGCAACCATTAGGAGAGATCCATCCCGGATCCCTGAACAGGACACAGGCGTTTGGCTCTGAGATGGCGATGGTCGATTGGACAGCTGGATCGGGGTCAGGACTTGGAAAGGAAATTCCGCATCGCTTTTCGATGCTCACCCCTCCACCGGGTCGCAGGGTGTCACGGATACATCCACTATCGACGTCTATGACTGCGGCCCAGGATCTTCCATTTAGGTGGGTATCGACGTCTCCTCTTGTAGTCCTGCTTGCGAAGAATTGTCGTGTTGATGATTGATTTTGTTAGTGACGAGTTCCCGAGAAGGACAAGTGTTGATCATACAATGGAGCCTGAAATGCGGTTTCCATTCTGAAAAGTGCTGGTTGAGTATACCAAGGTGGGGAACAATGTTCTTTGATTGGGGTTGTAATGTTCGTGTCTTGCGAAAGGACAGTATGTGATGTAGGGTCAGATAGTCTATTGTATCCGTCTACCATATATACTGTAAGATACATTCACTCGGGGCCATACTCCACAATTTCATTTCATCCCTTCCAGAGGTGGCGGGCATGATGATCTCCCTACGCAACCGCTCCTCATCCACCTTAGTCCACTTACCATTCCCAGTCGGAGCCCTATGCACGATGAGAGGGGGTCACCCGAGTCGACTTTGACGTGGTGGATCACGGCGCCTAGTCTATCGACCTCGCCACGTTGGAAGGCCCCATATCATCCTCGACACATGGCATTGGTATCATCGAATTGACCAGGTAAAGCAGGATGGATGTTAATCACGGAGACAGGGCTTGTAGAGACTAAATTATCATCATTGGTTCACCTTGCCTTGTCCTTGACCCTCACTTTTGATCCTCCGGGTCCATTCAAGAACAACTCGCTCACAATACTAACGCTGCCTGTCCGGCTTCGCTTACAGCACGATCATCGCTAGTTCTAAACCGTAGTCCTCCTGTGTCTTTCCAGGACTACAACGTAAGCATGTCATCGGACGAGTTCATGTGCGACTTTTCAGGGAGAGCGGGAGTGTTTGGGGGGTCAATGGGTACTTAAACATTCGTTCCTGTACAAGGGTAACAACAGTGTTGCATGTTGTAGAATGGGTTGTGGGCTGTGGGGGCCTGAACCGGATATGGGTCCCCTTTGACAGAGCGGGTATTGATATAGTAAGCTCGGCGGGATGGTCTTTCTGATCTAGTAGAACCCTAGTTGCAGATTGCGTCTACGGCCGATCAGACGACTCGATATTAGGGTTCAGTCGATATCTGGCGGGGTTTATTGGCACCGAAACACAGCCACTAAATCTCCGTCGATTACTTACGGTAATCCATACTGGTTCCATACTGTCCAAAGTTGAAATTTTGGTGAAAACGAGAGCCATGTTAGTACACGATATGTAAACAACAGCGCAAACGTTGAACAGGTTAGAAGTTATCAAAGGACAGCATGGGTTTCCTCACCAATAGGCTAGTAAACGACTGTAAAGCATCAAAGTTGTGGTACGCGCACATTAGGGGACGATTCTCCTATCCTACAACCTATGCTCATGACTACGAGGCCGACGACGACTGCCCACCGCCATATATCGGCGACATAATAAGTGGACAATCCAACGAGAAGTTGGTACATCTCGAGCTCAGGGGCTAGGGTGGATCGGCCGGTCGTCGATCCGGGATGTTTCATTATATCGGTGTATCGATTGATCCTATGGAAGTCTTGTGAAGGCCACGACCAATGTGGCATCGGTGTTGCTACTACGTCGCGATCACCTTCATAACAGGTGTCCGGATAGCAAACGCCAGGGGGATGGGAGGGGCAGAGTCTAGACTCTGAATCACTTTGACTGAAATAGCTCCGTGTGACGTCGATCTGATTACTGTCCTGCTCGTCCATATCACAACCAGCCTTCTCTCTCTCCATTCCGTTGAAATGGATTCGAGGGTGTGCGCGTGCCCCCGGAACGTGCCGGGGTTGCGGCTTTGGTTTTTTGAACACAGAACGCAGAAAGAGAGACGAGTTTGTACGTGTTTGTTTTTCATAGAGAGCTCATAGTGCCAGTGGCTGCCTCGCCCATTCCACGCCACGCCCAGACGTTCGCTCTCCCTTCCCTCGCCCGCGCCTCTCCGCCATTATGGACCCGCCGCCATCACAGGGCCCGCCCTACTCCAACGTCCGTCAACACCTCTTCCACTCGCCTCACCTCCCTCCGCCCTCCCAACTGCATCTGCCCCCCGTCAGCTCGTCTCGCTCTAACATCATCAACACCCTTCCCCCTCTCAACCCGCCCAATCGCATGTCTGCTTATCGCCACTCTTCTCCTCCCCCATCATCCTGGTCCACACCCCTCCATCGCACTTCCAGCTCCCGCGAAGACATCCTTCCCTCATCTCACCCTTCCGTCCACCAAAATACATCTGAACCAAGACAATTCAAGCGTGAACAACTGCAACAACCACCGCCACCTCCCCCGCCTCCACCCCCGCCCGCTCCACCACAAACTCAAAAAGACAGCGATGACAACATGCCAGCGACAAGCGACTTCGTCAAGAAATTGTACAAGTACGTCGTCCCCGTGGCCGCCTATCTGATCTACTGCTTACTCTCAATCAGGATGCTGGAGGATCAATCCTTCTCTCACGTTGTATCATGGGGCCCAAATGGCGACTGCTTTGTCGTAAAGGTCAGTCTTCTTACTTCTTTCTTCTCCCTTCATCATTTCTCATCATCCATCATGACTCTAATCAATCGCGCGATCTTCCTTCCCCCGTTTTCGAACTCGCCATACCCTTGCTTACATCTCCCTTCCAATAGGACATGAACGAATTCACGAAATCAATCCTCCCTCGCATGTTTAAGCACTCTAATTTTGCCTCATTTGTCAGACAACTGAACAAATATGATTTCCACAAGGTGGGTATATTTTGGATGACTACGCGGGGTATATGCGTTGTTTACGGTGACGTGGTTACTATGCCGCCTTGCTCTTCTCCGTGTGCACTCTATATGCGCACTCTGGGAATATTACCTTTCTGACATGTTACTCTAGGTCAAAAATACGGACGACAGCCAATTCGGTGAACACTCCTGGACATTCAAACATCCCGACTTCCACGCGGACCGTCGGGATGCCTTGGAAAACATAAAGCGCAAGGTCCCTGCAGCACGCAAATCGGCACCATCAGGATCCGGCATTGGACCCTCTACGCTAGGTCGTTCCGGGTCAGCTGGCTCACCCGGACCCCTAGGTGGCGAGCTGGAAGCTCTCCAAGTTCAAACCAACACCCTCACATCGCATACGAGCACACTGCAGAACCAAAATTCAGCACTCCAGTCTCAGATGAATACCCTACAATCCCAGACGAACACGCTGCATGTTCAAAATGCAACACTGCAATCTGTCACATCAGGACTACAGAACTCACTATCTGGTTTTCAGAGCGCAACGTCAGGGTTACGGCAGCAAGTCACAGCGCTGCAATCTCAGAACGACTCTTTACGGACACAGCTGGGTAGATCAGAAGATCGGGTGAGAGGTTTGGAAAGGTGCTACAAGGACGTGCTGGGCGAAATGGTCCATTTCCAGAGGAATCTGGCACAGCAGGACGCTTTGATGCAGAGCCTAGTGCAATATTTTCTACGTTCGGAAGGAGGTGAGTCTGTTTACTTTTTTTGGTTTGGATTTTGCCTTGTTCGTCCCGCTCCATGTAGGAGGTCACAAGCCGGGCAACCTATAATGCAGGTGTTGTCAGGGGTTACTAGAACATGAGAGTTGGGTCCGAATAGATCCTTGTGTTGATGTTGTCCGAGGGCCGAGCCAGTGACCTTACACTTCCTACTGTCCTCTCTGTCTGCGTCTTGTTCACATACTTATCGTTTTGTTCCTCAGCGAAGCACAAGGATTCCCTCCTCGCAACATCCATCGCACCCGGACCGGCGCCACCTACATCAGGCCTTCCAAGTAACTTCCAGCAAGCACAAGGACCCCACACGCCTGCAATGCCACCCCCAACAATGGCGGCGTCTCTAGGGCACAGTATGACTCCCAATACGCATCCGCCACCGTACATGTTTGGGGTGCCGACAAAAGTGTCGACCACGGCGGGTGCATTGTCAGCGTCGTTGCTGGCTTCGCAACAACCACAGCCAAGCCCGTTTTTGCAGCCACTCACTGCGTCCCATTCGCAGCACATGCTTGGACATGGACATGGTCCACATGGTCCACCTACGTCGTCTGCGTCTTCATCAGTACTTTTTCGGGCACTATCGCGAAGTCAGGCTCAAGCACAAGCACAGGCGCAAGCACAAACACAATCCCCGTCTCCGTCGATACCACAACCACAAGGTCAGGCGCAAGGACCTGCTGAACCGCCCATACAATCGATTCAATCGATTCCATCTATGCAGGAACAGATGCCTTCTATTCGAGAAGCGATCCCGCTTTCGCAAACGATCCAATCTATACGTTCGTCCATGCAAGAGTCGATATCTTCCCTTCCGCAAGCGACTCAATCGATGCAACAGATGGCCTCAGCTATCCAAATGATGGAACCCATGCAGCAAGTTCAGTTTTTACCTGTCCATGAGGCCCATCGCGTACTTGGGCTGGTTGGGGATCATCGGTATCCAGATCCAACCACGATTGCGAGGGCGAGTTTGGCGCAGATGAATGAGATGTCGAGGAGGGCTGGGGCAGCTACTGATATGGCGAGTACTACTGGCACAGGTTCGGTAAATGGGTCAGATATGACAAGCGGTGATGCCCCCTTTTTGATTCCCCCAGATACGTCTTGGGATGGGACAGTGCAAACAGGTCATGAAGGATTGCAAGTGTTCACGTTGGGACATTTACTACCGCGGAGTGCGCTTGATGATGCGAATGGGAATTGGACGTATGGTGGAGATATACCTGACGGGAATGGAAGTGCTGATGTCGATGGCGTGGATGGCATCGGTGTGTGCGGAGGAGAAGGGTTCGAGAAGGAGGAAAGTCCAGGTGCCGAAGAAGTTGTTCAACCTACGCCCACGAACCCCGGCGTCCGGGAATCTTCGTCAGGAACCTCCGGCACCGCGTCATCTTCATCTGGTGGAGGACAGAAACTGCGAGTCAGGAGGTCTACTTTTGTTCCCGGGTGGGCAGTCCCACCACGCGTGCTTCTCGTCGACGACGATGCCGTGAGTCGGAGACTGAGCAGCAAGTTTTTGCAGGTGTTTGGGTGCGCTATTGACGTGGCGGTGGATGGAGTGGGGGCAGTGAACAAAATGAACTTGGAGAAGTATGATTTGGTGCTGATGGTGAGTTGTCTACTGTACGTGGTGGTGTGTGTCGGGGTCGGCTGTTGACATGCTTTTTGCAATTGCGATGGCTTTAGGACATTGTAATGCCCAAGATGGACGGTATATCTGCGACATCGTTGATTCGCCGATTCGACCACATTACGCCTATTATCTCGATGACAAGCAATTCGCGTCCGGCCGAGATCATGACGTATTACTCGTCGGGCATGAACGACGTATTACCGAAACCATTCACGAAGGAAGGGCTGTTGGATATGTTGGAGGTGGGTTCCTTTCTGCACATACTGTGTTTTCCGTTTGTGCTGCTTGTTACATGGTGGGATGGCTACTCACGAAATTATGATTTTGTACAGAAACATCTCAGGCACCTCAAAGTCATCCAGGAGATGTCAAGAGTTCCCAGGATGCCATGTGGTCCCCGCCTGTCCACAGAAAATTCGTTAACGGACGCACTCGTACCCGCTTCAACGACCTCTTCTGCGACTCCATCAACTACCTCTCCGTCTTCTTCGGCCACAACGGTCACATACTCTGGAACAGAGGGTGACGAGATTGGACCACCATCGCAATCGGCGAACGCGGAGGGTATTGATGGGGACGGCAGTGGTCCGCTGTTCATGGGCGGCGTTGGAACTGACGTACGGATCGATCCGCTTGCGGGGATGGGTCTTACCGAGGAACGGTATCAAGCGATCCTCAAAGACCTCGTCAGCGGGGAAAACTTGAACGGGGTGGGTGTGCCGGAGGGATTTGGCTTTGACATGATGGGAGACGAAAGTATGGGAATGGGTGTCGATGTGAATGTTGAAGAGATGAGTGGTGGGATGAGCAGTGATATGGGCATGGGCGAGAAGAGGGGTTTGGAAGAGGAGTCAGATGGGATAAGAGAAGTGAAGAGGGGCCGGTTCGAGGTGCTGGATTAAGGTTGATGGGTGATCTGATTCTGGTCCCCTATCTCCTGGTCCAAACGAAAGTCCCGGTCGGCCACCCGTATGCCATGTGTCACGGCATTTTCGTCCTCCCTCCACGCCTATGCTAATGTCCACGCCCACCACTTATGGCCGTGGTTCATGCGTTGTCCCGCTCGCTCGGTATCTTCTCCGCTGTACCTAGCTCTCCGCACCTCCTGCTGATCGTCGTGGTTGCAACCTCCGCCGCCAACTTCACTTCTCCGTATACCCCTGTCGTTCAATCCTACGTCCGATGTTCTGTCCGACCCATCATACGTTCATACGAGACACAAATCACAAACTCACGACCACGCACACACGCACGCTGTCACTCTGACCCCGCATTTATGCGATCGGGTTCTCCTATCTTTTTCTTCTTTAGCTTACCTTTTTCATGCTGATAAATTTCTTCACACATCTGTACTCTTGGATGAACTATTTCACGCATGCTTACAATGCTATCTTGTCGCTATTGTATAGGAATTAACTACGTTGATGGATTGATAATGGTCATGTGCCGAGATAAGATCCAAACGTGGGTGGGCAGTAGACAGTGGATGGAGTCACTAGCCTGATCTGGTTTCATGCACAGCACCAATGCTTCCTCGAGATAGTAACTGGGTTCAGACTGATGTACCTACTTCTGGATGGATCTCTGTGAGTGCCTGTAGTAGAGGTGTGGAGAATCAAGTGTGCATATATCACACATCCATTAGAATTCACAGGCTGAGGATCATGGCAGCAGGCAGGTGTGAACCAGGTGCAAATGTGATGTAGCTACAGAGTACAACTATGAACTTATATCTGCAGCAGGGAGCAATATATCAAAATTAAATAACCATATCTGTCAATCATTATGTCCAATACATGTCTTGTAAGTTTGACAAGTGACAACCAACATTCCAACAACATCATGCCCAGTAAAAACTTCAAATCTATAAATTCACACTTTACTTTTGGAACTTCTCCAAGTTCAAAAATGGCCCATGGCAAGCAATGGAAGAAATGTTTCAGGGGCACTGATTGACATTTTATTTGTATTACTAGGCACAGGTACACTGTTGTATTACCCACTTGTGCAATTCTGCATAGTCAGAAGTATATGGTGAGCATATACCTTCTATGCCAGGAGCACCAAATGCCCAGGAAGAGTTTTCCAAAGTGTGACATATGAAGGAGATCATGGCATTGCACCTGAGCCACTCCATTACAGATTATGAGCTTTTGACATGTGGTAGGCACTCATGTACCTGTGAAGGGGACATCATAACCAGATAGATATGTCTGAAATATCAGATATGTATACACATTTGCTATTTTTCTGCCTAATGCACTTTCCAACCATTCAAGGCCTTTAGAATACTTAAATAAACACTCAGATATACTCTACATAATATGCTTGTTCTGCATGTCAAGGATCATATGTAGTGTATATCAGACAGGGATAACACCCAACAGTGGAAGGGATCCTGGGCACTATGGGGGGACTATGGAATATTAGGATGCAGATGTTGTACAAATCATGGCACCAGTACCAGACTAGTACATTTTAGGGTATGACTAATCAATCCTGCAGCTCACTATTAGCTGACAAACTGGTGAACTGCAAACTAATTTTAGGAATTGAGCATGCCTATGGCAGTCACATCATGATATTACCAATTATAGAAAGTTGAGACTTGATAGAATTTTCATTCATTTTTTGGTACTGCCATCAAAATGACTTGATGGTCTTCCATACCATCCCCTCATGACATGAAATTGGCTGCCATTTGCCTCCAATGCTGCATTACAAACAACCACTCACCTTACCCATTTTTGGCAAGTAACTTTGGTTCAGACCCCAATCACCTGTATGCAAATTTCTCTGAAATGTGTGAAGCCCAATGATGAGAAGCCAAATCACCTAAATTCATACAGTGAGGAACAAAACTGTTGCAATATTTGCAACAATTTGATTGTATGGGATATAGCTTGGAAATGGGTGTGGCTGTGCCAATGTGGTAGGTGAGACATTCATAGCCCTTGGTCCTGGCTTTCCATTGATGGTCTTTGTGAATTCAGGAGTGCAGTGGCTGTGACTTTATGGGCCCATTACTGAGGCCTATGCATTGCAACAGTTTTGCACCTTTTGTCATAGTGGAGGCAATCTACAGCATGCAACATGTATTTTGGACAGTAATGCTTGCTAGTGCTTACATAATATATCACATGATCAATCTAATGTATTGTCAGAATGCAAACAATGCCAAACATTGAATATGTGTCATTTATCCCTGTTCTGCTCTGCAACTCAAGAAGTCACTTGTCTGGCTTATCAGGATTAGTCTCTCAGGCAAATATCAGCAAATTCAGGCATTTACAGCACCACCATGAGTAGGATGTGGGCCTAGTACCATCAATCCCTTAAAAAAGCTGCTAGGAGTCATCCCAGCACTGTTTCATCTACCAATGCCTGAGGGGTCCTGACACTAATCAGTACTGAAAATGCTGAAAATGCCATGGAGGTCAGCCTGACACTTTATGACATGAAGAGTAAACAAATCCCCTCCCATCCAATGTATTTTTGCCAAAAGGAAGCTGACACCAAGGTTAGGGTGAAGCAAATAAACTTCTGTACATCCTAGGGGTCATGGGTGGGGAAGCCTACTGGGCTGCCAGGGTGCAGATTTTTTCCTTTCTGACTGTCCATGAATGTTTCCATTGGTCACTTATGACCAAATAATTCCTTCCTAGTCATCCCCAGTCCAGCACAGGGCATAGTCTGGCTGACCCTCCTTGACAACCCAGTTTAAAGGGCAGCATGCCTCCCTCCAACCTTGACACCAGCTTTCCTTTGGCACAAATACATTGGATGGGAGGGGATTTGTTTACTCTTCATGTCATAAAGTGTCAGGCTGACCTCCATGGCATTTTCAGCATTTTCAGTACTGATTAGTGTCAGGACCCCTCAGGCATTGGTAGATGAAACAGTGCTGGGATGACTCCTAGCAGCTTTTTTAAGGGATTGATGGTACTAGGCCCACATCCTACTCATGGTGGTGCTGTAAATGCCTGAATTTGCTGATATTTGCCTGAGAGACTAATCCTGATAAGCCAGACAAGTGACTTCTTGAGTTGCAGAGCAGAACAGGGATAAATGACACATATTCAATGTTTGGCATTGTTTGCATTCTGACAATACATTAGATTGATCATGTGATATATTATGTAAGCACTAGCAAGCATTACTGTCCAAAATACATGTTGCATGCTGTAGATTGCCTCCACTATGACAAAAGGTGCAAAACTGTTGCAATGCATAGGCCTCAGTAATGGGCCCATAAAGTCACAGCCACTGCACTCCTGAATTCACAAAGACCATCAATGGAAAGCCAGGACCAAGGGCTATGAATGTCTCACCTACCACATTGGCACAGCCACACCCATTTCCAAGCTATATCCCATACAATCAAATTGTTGCAAATATTGCAACAGTTTTGTTCCTCACTGTATGTCCAATGTATCTGATTTGTATTTCTCATCATGAAAACTCAAAACACCATTATGCCGATTTCATACATCCCCTTTAAAAATTGGTGCTTTGTTTTTACTTTTTTATCTGGCTCAAGTCCAACTCACTGCAGCACCCTCTGGGCATGGTTGCTGTGGTGCACATTGAGTAAAATGGTGTCCTCAAAGTTGGAGGGATCCATAGTCACTGCAAATGTTTCATGATTTATCATGCCAAAATATGTTGAAAAAATGGGAAGAAGGGATACTCTTTTATTTGGGCTGTGTTCACAGAAAAAATGCAAATATAATATTTTCTTTTCTTTGTCTTTTCTGTGCAAAAACATGAATTGATGGTAGTGCTGATTAGCTTCTACACTAATGGGTATTACCACCAATCAATGTTTTGTGGCAAGTCATGGAAAGAAAAGAAAAGATTATTTTTGCATTTTCTCTTTGAAAACACTGGTCAAAAAAGAGTATCATTTTCTTCAATTTTTTCAGCATTTTTTCTGAAGGAAAATTGTGAAATGCTTGCAGTGAGTAGTAATCTTCCCCCAGGAGCTTTGATCCAGCCATCATGCTGCAACTTGACTGGTTGAGGTTGAGTCCACATAGTATCCTCCTGAATGTACACATCAAGAAGTTCCTCACTGTTATGGAGTGCATGGAAGGGGGCAGATGAAAAGCAAATCTGATATCCCTTGGGACCTGCAACCACATTGGGTGAAATCACATCACAGTGGAAACAGATGCTTACTGCTTGTAGCATGCCAGACCCTAACAGTCTTGTCCCCAGAGCCTGAGGCAATACTCTTCCTATCAGGGGAGAATCTAACTGAATTGACAGAATCTGTATGGCCCTCAAGTGGCCTCCCAATCTTCACTCCTCCCTCAACATTCCACACCCTCACTGTATTGTCCAAAGAGCCTAACACAATCCTCTTCCCATCAGGGGAGAATCCAACTGAAGTGACAGCATATCTATTGTTAAACTGGTTATGGCATCACATGACCATTCTATGAAATAGTGAGTTCCACACTATTCTACAGTGTTCTATGAAACTGGATTACCAGTTCTATCTGTTATCTCCTTATCTCCAGTACTTTACCTGAGACCTCTCTTTATAGAAGGTGCTCTTAAGATATATCAGGTAGTCTTAGATATAGTGCAACACACCTGGTCCATGCACACAGAGCATGTATATAAGGAGGTCCAAACCTCCAGGGAAATACAAGCTAGCTCCCTCTTTCAATTGCTCTCAGCTCAGCACTACTCTCTCAACTACTATAAGTCCAACATATACTGAAGCTTACTAAGGCAAGTGTTCTGCCTTGTGCCCATTGATCCCCTTTCCTCTGTGCAACATGGTTATGAGCCCCAAATAAGGGTGCTCTTGCTGTCTCAAGGACATTTGTATAGTGGAAGACATTCCAGCTTTACATGATGCCTATGAATGCACCTGAAGTACTAGGTATGGCATTGGCCACCTTGTGCATGTCACTCATAGTGGGCTATGCTACATCATGTCCCAAATTGGTGGAGATTTTCATTTGCCTTTTACTCTTTCTTCAATCATGTGGTCTACATTCATTGGTCTTCTGAACCAGTATTACCAGTTCTTCCAGAACCAGGAGTATAGGGTTTTGGTTGGTTGATACCACCAACTTCACTTCTGGCTTGCTATAGCTGTTGAAATCCAAGAGGTTTTTAATCTCATGGAAGTGCAAGAAGTCCCTCCTCCCAATCTACCTCCAAATCAACAACCAGATATTCTCTGGGAGCCAGTTCCACAACAACATGTTGAACCTCCTGAGAATGTTCCAGAATGGTTTCCTTATATTCCACTGCCACACTATATGCCCATGCTATCCCCAATATGGATCCTCAACTGGATCTAAACCTGGTTCCTATGTATCCTCCCTCTCTCCACAGTATCACCTTATTAGCTGGGATCTTGATGATACAGACACTGAGAATGGACATCCTTCTTGTGTTGCAACCCCAGATCTTACTGGCCAAGATTTGGTCAGACAGGAAGTGGATCCTTGGTTTGCCAAGTTTGATCTACTATAGTTGCCTGGTCTGCACTCATCTTTTTAGAATGGCTGGACTAATCTTGGTATTCAGATGTCTGCTGTCACAGTCAGCTTCCTTACCTTTTACACTGGACCCTCCATGTCTAAGGATAAGCATGATCCCAGGAAAAGTGTGAAATCAAAAGAACTGCATCTTGCTAAGGAGAGAGAAGTAGGTTCTGTTGGAGCTAGGACTCCAAATGCAGTTAGGTTTGCAGAAAAGGTGATAGAACTTATGGAGAGTATGATTGTGGACAATTGTGCCTCCTGGCTCAATGCCACAGATAAAACCCCCAGCTTCTACATATATCCAGACTGCTGACTCATGGCAGGTAACTCTGGTTCAAACTCTTGAATGTGCTTGAGCCACCATGCCACACTATGAAACTTGGGCCTTTAATGAGCCATTCTTTAATGCTCAGGTCCATATTATGCCCCCTGGAGTGTGTATGGTAACCTTGTGTAGACTTGCTACCTGACCACTTTCCCCAGCAGATATTTTTGGGTGATGAGTAATCATGGTCAGAATTCAAAGATTTGATTACCAGCTGCCACTTGCATGCCATGCAGTGGAGTTTGTATTTTGACCTTCTCCAACAATGATGGATAGTGATGACCCCTTGGAACCCCATCTTCTGATTATTGCAGCACTAATGACTATCATAGGTCAGAGCTGCTTAGAACTCATCACCAAAGAGATGTCTTCCAATAGTACTAGGCTCAGTGGACTGATGCAGAGAAGAGTACTCTCACTTCATTTCTCATTGAACAGAAGCACACTGGCAAGATGGGCAATGGGGCATTCAAATTGGCCACTCTGAACACAGCTGCTGCCCACCTAGCACAGCTATTTCTGAACCAGTGGGGACAGATGAAAACTGGTGAGCATTGTAAGAGGCAAATTGCCAGCATACATATTTGATCTGAGTTTGACTGTCCAATATCTTACTGATCAGTTTGTCTCACATGATACAGATCAAAGGTGTGTTGAGGGACAGTGTCAGGCATACATTGGGACAACATACATGGTGCTAATATTGCAGCAGCAACAAGGGAGGAGAAGGAAGTTTTTAGGTCTTGGCTGTGGGTACAGGTTCTTTTTCTGGCATGTCCACTGGGAGTTAATAGCTGAGCAATGATGGAGTTGACTCACAAACTCTTGTTGGAGTTTGACCAGTTTCACCTTATCTTACTTGTCTTTGTCACTGCACAGCCTTACATAATTTTTCCTTTGCTTAGGTTGAATGTTTTTCCTTTGGCAAACCTCAGACTTGTTCATTTAAAGTCTGAGGTAAATTCTATTCCATTTTCTGGATATTTACATCACTGAATAATGTGTAGACTCTCTCTTACAGGTAAAACCTGAGTCTATCAGCCTTACTTCAAGAGGTTATGAGCCCCAAGCTCTAACATACTCAAATCATATTTGAACAAGTGGTACCACTACTAGCTACAAGATATGTCATTGCCATCTGCATCATCTGCCTCAAAGGCAAAGGCTGGGCCATCTGCAAGCTCAAACACATCAGCATCTGCAAGTGCTAAGGTCTCTCAAGGATCTAGCAGACTCTATGATATAGCAGCTCTTGCAGATGATGGCTCTAACTATCAGATGTGGAAATTTCAAATGCAAAAAGTCTTGTCAGGTCGAGGACTCTGGAACATTGTTGCTGGTTCCAAGACAAAAGCTCCAGACCCTAACACCCACCCAGATGATCATGAAGAATGGCTAAACAAAGACAGAGAGGCATGTGCACAGATAACACTCACACTCAAGGATGAACCTCTGAGCAGTGTTCTCTATGCAGTCACTGCAGCAGAAACCTGGAACAAGCTGAAGGAGCAGTATGAGGGTAAAGGCAAACAGAGTATTGCCTATATCATCAGTGAATTATTCCATGGAACCCTCACAGATGATCAACCCATGGAGACCCAACTGAATGCTATGCATCAGAAGGCCCACATACTTGCATCTCTTGGTCAATCCCTCGATGACTTGCTCATAGCAATAGCTATGGTCATATCACTTCCACAGTCATACTTGACTCTTTGTACTATCTTGATGGCATCAGATGACAAGCTCTCTGTTGATGCAGTCAAAGCCCAAGTCCTAATTGAGGAGAAATCTCAACTGTCTGCCAAGATGCAGTCAGCACTAGCTGCTAAGACGACTACTAACAAGAAGTCTAAGTCGATGGTCAAGAAGAGAAAGAAGAAGCAGTGTACTTACAGACCCTGTGGAAAAACTGGGCATATGGAAAATGAGTGTCACAAGAAGAAAGTGGATGAAGCAGTGAAGGTGACTTCTCAGTCAACCTCACAAAGTGACAAGTCAAAAGAGAAGACTGAGCTGTCAGCGAAAATAGTACAGGTGGAAGATGCAGATAACACCTCCCTCCAACTCTTCATGACACATACTTGTTCTGGTACAAGTGCATCAGAATGGGTCATCAACTCTGGTGCCTCAGCACATATGTGCTGCCAGTGCACATGGTTCACCTCCTTCCAGAAATTAATTCTGACACAGCCAGTCATCATCGATGATGGCAGGTCGATCCTAGCCACTGGCAAGGGCAGAATTGAAATGGACATGAAACTGGACAATGGACACTCAAGTCCTATGCTGCTACAAGATGTGTACTATGTACCTGATCTCAACACAAACTTGATGTCAGTACCAGCCTTAGCCCCAAAAGGCCTGCAGGTCATTTTCAGAGAACACAGCTGCAAGATTCTTGCTGGAGACAAAGTGGTAGCACTAGCAGCCAACTGTACATATTGGAAGCAAGTGTCACATCTGGCAGTCATTCTGCATACATAGTCAACACACCAGAAGCACTTGATCCCACTACTCCACTGTCAGCCTTCACCTCCTGCACCACCATGTCTAAAGCAACCCTCAAGCTCTGGCATCAATGCCTTGGGCATGCAAATATAAAAAATGTCCTTAAACTCAAGGAAAAGGATATGGTCTCAGGGATGGAAGTAATTGGTTCTAAAGATCATAATGCATCTACTTGCAAGGCTTGCCTAAAAGGGAAGCAACATCACAAGCCCATAACAGCAAAGTCAGATGTGCAAAATCTGAATGTCCTTCACAGAACTTACTCAGATGTATGCAGTCCCATGGAAACTACAGCACAGACCAGTCACCAGTATTTTGTCATGTACATTGATGGACACTCTCACCACCTAGTGGTAAAGTTGGCAAAATCAAAAGATGAAGTACTCAGATTTACAAAAGAATACTTTGCACATGAAGAAACTGAAACTGGATGCAAGCCAAACTACCTCCACAGTGACAGTGGTGGTGAATACAGTTCAAAGGAATTTGAGGCCTATCTGAAGTCTAAGGGGGTACATCACAAAAAAATGAATGCATACACACCACAAGAGAATGGCATTGTGGAATGAATGAACCAAATGCTTGTTGAGTGTGCATGTGTGATGCTCAATGATGCAGGTCTACCAAACAAATTTTGGGGGGATGCAGCACTACATGCTGCCCACATCATAAACCATCTTCCTACAAAAGCACTTGACAAATTTTCCACCCCCTACAAATCATATACTGGCAACAAACCTTCTGTTGCTCATCTCCAAGTCTTTGGCTGTACTGCACATGCCCATATCCCTGAACAAAAGTGACATACATAAATTAGATGCCAAGTCTTTGGAATGCACCTTCCTAGGGTATTCCAAAAATAAAAAGGCTTACATCTGTGTTCATCAGCCTACTGGGCAAATTGTTGAAACACACAATGTCATCTTTGATGAGGGGGATGGGAGTGAAGTTGAACGAGTTGAAATCAATCTGGAAACCAAGGAAATGAAGGTCCAACAGCCAGCTACAAATGGAAAAGGCACATGAGGTAAAACTCACCTCTCTGTGAGCAAAACAGCATCAGATCTCTCTGATAAGGGTTCTGATGAAGTGGACAGTGAAGGGGGAGACTGGGAGAGTGTCATAGACCCTCTCGAGAGCCTAGACGAAGTGCCAATGGTCAGCAATCGAAAATGTTTGCCATCTGACTCAAAAATGGCACAAAAACCTGAAAAATTTGATTCCATGCCATCCCAAGAGCCAACAACTCAAGCTATGTACCTAGAATGACCCAAACGACCCCTTCATATGCTCATGCAGCGAAGCAAAGCAGCTGGATGGCCTCCAGGTCCATATCCAGTGTAGTAGGGGGCAGGGGAGCACCCAGATGCAGAGAGGGCTTAGTCAGCCAGGGCAGACATGGCGATGGATGAACATGTTGTAGATACATTGTCACAATGAGGACAGTCTTGGGCAAGCAAGCAGGTCTTTCCTACTCCAATGTGGTGACAAGAGTGCATTCGAACCCACAGCAAGGAAACACCGGAAAGAAGCACAGAAGCTGCACAACACCAATATAATGCTGAATGCCCCCACAGACACCAAACATGCACTGCCCTGATACAGAAGCAATGAGAACTGCTGAAGCAACCTGCCAGACAACGTACAGGTGGCATTCAAACGGACTATTGACCAACCTGTCATCCAGATGAGAGCAGCCTAGAGATGAGCAGGGATGCTTCGTATGCATAATGTCCACAGCAATGTCGCAAACCCCG
Source organism: Pisolithus marmoratus (assembly GCA_024613145.1). NCBI lineage: Eukaryota > Fungi > Basidiomycota > Agaricomycetes > Boletales > Pisolithaceae > Pisolithus > Pisolithus marmoratus. The sequence continues at coordinate 64,307 of JANFAE010000433.1, forward strand.
TCACCATTAAGCACACCATTCACTGACAGTGATCTCGGACTAGCTCCAGACAGGGAGTTGGAACCAGACTCACCACCAGACTACACATCCATAAGAGCAAACCCCCCATCCAGAACCCAAAGTCCTGACTCATATGACAACATACAGTTTGGGACATGTAGACCACCAGCAATGTATAACCCAATGATAACCACATCGCAGCAACTCTTTCCAGGCTCATTCAGTACATCAGCCCCACCACTCACAATGGTAACCCCGCCCGCAGCTGCACCAGCACAAACAACTGTATGGAACAGACCACAATCCCACATGGCATGAGCAGCAGCGATGGAGACACTAAAACCATTCAAGGGGGATGAAGACGAGGCACAGGACCCACAAATGTTCTTATGCACATTCAACCGCATCATGAGACTAGCAGGTGTGGCAGACAAAGGGGACAAAATAGAGGCATTGCAGGACTACATATCACCACAGTCAGAAGCACAGGCATGGTATGACGGACTAACTGGATCACAGCTGTTGTCATGGGCAGAGCTCAGCAAGGTGTTCAACCAGTGATGGGAGCCTCTACCATGGGTGGAGAAAACTCTGGAGAAATATCAGGAGGAGCTACTGGCATTAAAGTTCGAAGATGATGAGGTGGGAACGATGAAGGAAATGAATGGGGCAAAGGTGTGGACACATGTCATATGGGCGAGGGAAGCCCTGCGACTTGCAAAAGCAGCAGGTGTGGAGAGCAACATGGGCCTAGTCAGGATAGTCCACAAAAACCTGCTGAAGATCATATGAAAGTTGATGACGCAGAAGTACACAATGTTCAAAGATCTCACGAAGGTGGTGAAGAATCTGGACATAGAGGACATTCAGAGGGAGAAAGAGGATGCAGATGAGCGAAGAAAGGAGGAGACAGAGAGAGAGAATTGAATCCTTCAACAACAAAAAACATCCATTGCAGACATCACAACATGCCTTCAAAGACTCACAGTGCAAGTGCAGTCTCAACAGACATGGATGCCAGCACAGCCCCCAACCAGTATGAACACATGGTTCACAGTCCAACAATCCAGACGCCCACTGACCACTATGGGTCCACTCACAGACACCCAGAAAGAAATGATCCACAACAATCTAAATGCACTACCACATCATTCAGAAGATGCAAATGGATGGAGAGCGTACCAGGCACAGGTGGCACAGTGGGCGAGAACGCATGGTGAAAACTCACGGGTATCGGAAAATACGCCATTCCCACTCAGGCCGGGAACAGCAGTTATCTGCTCAGGAGAGTGCTACCGATGTGGAACACACAGGCACACAAGCCGTGACTGCCCAGTACCAGTGGGAGATCAGATGCGACTGGATTCACGAGAAACAGCATGGAGAGCCATGTGTGGTAGAGCACTAGGATCGTACAACAGGGCCATGGCAGCAGACGTCAGACTGATCAGCGTGGAGGAGCAGGAAAATGGGAACGGGTTGTTGTAGCGGACAGAACAACGACCCATGGACTGCCAAACATATCTCGAGTGTTGCATATAAATGTACATGTATCAAATGGTGAAAATGACAACATGTTTGATATGTACACCATGCTATCGCAAATGGGCGATGCAATGAACCTCGAGAACAAATCTGTCCCATTCATACATGGAGTCACAGTGAAGAGCGATAGCAGAGAATTGGTACGACTACAAGCCCTTTTCGACGATGGGGCAATGATAAATGCTATGTGCACAATGGTCTTCGATGCAGTCAAACATAGACTAAGGGGGTGGACACACAGCTCCCAAGTACTAAGAATGGCTAATGGCACTATAGTTCCAACAACAGCCCAATGGGCAGGGACAGTACAAGTTGGAACAGCAGAAGTGCAAACAATGTTCATCGTTTTCAACAGCAGCAGAGGATGGGTGTTTCTAGCTGGAAAACCACTGCTGCAAGCACTGAAGGCAAAACATGACTATGGTATTGACCAACTAACAGTAACAGATGGAGATAACGTAGCAGTACTACGCAACAAGTACTACGACCTGAGGCATGAACAGATTATGGGAAGTCAGCACTGAATCCTAGACATCAAACAATGACTAAGATGAGGAAACAAAACAAAAGACGAAGCACCCACAAGCACGGGTACAGAGACATACTTGATCACGCAGCCAATGGAGGAGGTGTTCACAAGACAAACAGCACCATTTAATCCCCAGTGAGTCGAGTATATACTCAATACAGTGACAATCGGACATGACCTTACTCCAGCAGAAATGGAACAAGTCAAGACCTTCATAGCAGAATATGCAGATGTGTTTGCATGCTCAATCAAAGAGGTAGTACCAGTACCAGGAGCAATGATCAACCTCAATGTGCTGGTGAACATGTTGTTTACCACGACAATATGCCAATGGTTGTTATCACCACCACAAAAAATGTTCATGCACAAGTGGGTTCAACAAATGATAGATGCTGACATGATAGAGCCAGCAGATGTGGCCCACATCAAACATGTTGTGCCCACAGTACTCACGCAGAAAACACATGATGACAAGGTCAACCTAACACTGGAAGACCTACAATGTGCGCTAAATGAGCAATGCGAGAAAGCTGGAATCGAACTGCCATTTCCAAATGCAAGTATGACCAAAGAACCATCAAGAACACATATAGACCCCAAGGAAATAAAGTGGAGGGTAACGCAAAACTTTGGTGAGCTCAACAAAGTCACACAAATACCACCACTACATCAAGGGGACATACGGGCAAAGCAACAGCGATTAAGTGGGTACAAGTACATCTCCATATTCAATTTTGCATCAGGGTTCTATGCGATTATGGTACCAGATGAATGGAAGCCATACCTAACCTTCTTCATGGAAGGCAGAGGGTATTTTTGGTACAAGAGAATGCCAATGTGTCTGACAGGAGCACCGACGACCTTCTCGGCAGTGGTAACAGAAAAGCTCCATGACCTACTGGCAGACAACACGATAGAGTTGTTTGTGGATGACAGCGGATGTGGAGACAACGCATTCAAAGGCATGCTAACGACACTAAGAAAAGTGTTCCAATGCTTCCACAAACATGACCTATCAATATCACCATCGAAGTGCAGGCTATTCATGATGGAAACAATGTTCACTGGAGCCACAGTAAGCAGAAAAGGCATACAACTGGACTTAGCTAAGTTGTCCGCTGTCATCAACTGGAAGCAGCCAGAAGATGCACTGAATTTATGCTCCTTCTTAGGACTAACGGGTCACTTCAGGGACCTAATCAAGGGCTACGCAAAAATAGAAGGACTGCTTCGCAACTTAATCAAACAGGTCGAAGTTCCACACCTGGCAACCAAGACAACATACTGGCGTACAATGACCAACCATAAGTTAGCAGATAAATGGACCATGGAACATACACGGGTGTTCATGCAGCTCAAGACAGCATTGACTAGTGAACCAACACTGCATGCACCAAAGTACGATGGAACTCCATTCACGGTCACCACAGATGGGTGCCAGGAAGGATTGGGAGCCATACTAACACAAAGAGTACAGATGCAAATGCCAAGCGGAAAGGTGGTCAGCAAGAAGGTCCCAATAGCGTTTGCCTCAAAGTGAACTTTGGAAGCCAAACACAAATACAAACCATTCTTACTGGAGTTTGTGGCTCTCAAGTATGGCCTTGACCATTTTGCAGACATTATATGGGGGTACCCAGTGGAAATTGAAACAGACTGCCAGCCACTCAAGGATGTACTAACTAACAACAACATGACAGCGGTGCATGCATGCTGGAGGGATGGAATACTGGCCCACAACATAGTGGCAGTACGACATATACCAGGCAAGTTGAACGTGGTAGCAGACAGACTCAGTCGACAATGGGACAATATAGACTGCACTCAAGGTGAGGGGGTGGAATGGTCAGTCAACCCAGAACCCAAAGCACTAACCAATATAGTCAATGATGTATTCACAATTGAACAGATAGATGAACAACAACAAAAACTACGAGAATGGTTCATAAACGAACCCATGTTCTTGGAAGTTGTTGATGCCATACTCAATGTGGACACAGCAGCAAACCCGAGAGACTGTAGCAAAGCAAGGCATCGGGCTTCGCAGTACATCATCGAAGATGGATGCCTGTGGAGAATATATGGGAGAATGAGCGTACAACCAAGAAGCCAAATGGAATGTATAACACGAGAGGAAGCAGAACAGCAAGCCTACATAATACATAGTATGGGAGGACACTGGGGACGTGATGCATTGAAAATGGTGTTGACAGACAAGTACTTCTCCCCAAAACTCGACGTGTCAATCATGAATGCAATAACAAAATGCACTAAGTGCAAAAATTTTGGACCATCGCATGTACACTCACTCCTGGAACTGGTTGCATGCAGGCACCCATTTGAATTACTAGTTGGCGACTATCTTAGCATGCCTCAAGGAAAAGGTGGCTATCACATGCTAGGGCTGTTCCTGGACACGTTCTCGCAGCACCTGTGGGTCACCAAGTTCAAAATGGCGGGAACTGCAAAAACAACGACTGACAGCCTAGCTACAATATTCAACTCATACATGGCCCCAGAAACCTTCATGACAGATGGTGGGAAGCACTTCGACAACCATGCAGTAAAAGAATTTTGCGCTAAGTGGTCTTGTCAACATCACGTAGTAGTGGTGTACTCACCGTGGGTTAATGGTCTAGTAGAAGGCACGAATAAGCTTCTGCTACATGTACTCAAATGGCTCTGTGCACCAAACGTCAGGGAAGACGACGATAACCCAGCAACCTGGGATAGCCTACCACAAACATGGACAGACCATCTAGACGACACTGTACGAGCGCTAAACAACCATCTACTACCCGCCCTCAAGCACATGCCTAAAGAGCTCTTACTAGGTCTTGTAGTAGACATGAAACAGACGAGACTGGAGGATAGCAGCATGCCGGTCAGCATAGTCCAAGTGTCAGCGCACATGGCCTATGCAGAACAGCAACGGCTAGATGGCTATGATGCAGCAGTACAACATGCAATCAAATGCAAATGCGCATTCGACAGAGGAGTCAGAAAGAGGCACCCAGGAGAAGTAGTCTTTCACAAAGGACAACTCATGCAGGTCTATCGCAGCGATACTGACTACACATTCAAAACAGATTGGAAACTCATTCCAAAGTGGTCAGTCCTGCACCACATAGTAGAACGACTATGCAATGCATACAAGCTGGAAACAGTACAAGGTGTACACCTCCCTGGGGAGTATAGCACATGACAGCTTCATGCATTCGAGCCATGCCCAGGCACAAACCTACACGAAGAACAAGAGGCATATATGATGAAAGTCCATAATGAAGAGAGAGGCAAGGCGAGAGATGAAGAGAGAGGCAAGGAGAGCAGAAGAGGAGAGGAGAAGAGGAGTGAGAAGGGAGAGCACGAGCAGGCAGATGGAGATGGCGACGAGGATGCTGCTGGTCTTTTTTTAGGGGGCCACATGTAGTAGGGGGCAGGGGAGCACCCAGACGCAGAGAGGGCTTAGTCAGCCAGGGCAGACATGACGATGGATGAACATGTTGTAGATACATTGTCACAACGAGGACAGTCTCAGGTGAGCAAGCAGGTCTTTCCTACTCCACCAGTACCAATTCTGCCAGCTGCAGTCAGAAGATAAACTTGGGTGCATTGTCAGCCAACATGTGATGATGATCAATGCTATTTTATCAATGTGTATCAGCCTAGGACACTGCCCATCAAAAGCACTGTAAATGAAAGGTCAGAGCCAACACAAGAGGGAGTGGCTGTAGAGGGCGAGCATGCAGTGAGGCAGTGTGGAGATGAACTAGGTCAGCCACAACAAGTACACACTGCTTACCAAGCAAGCACAGCATGCAACAATGAACCAAACACATTCTCTGAGGCAATGCAGCAATGGCCAAAGAACTGTCAAACTTCGTGAAGATTGGGCTGTATGAGGAGGTACCATGCCTGCATGACCAAAAGGTCATAGACTCTAAATGGGTTTACAGGATCAAACAAGGGCCCACCAGTGATATTGGAAAATATATGGCTTGTCTGGTAGTGAAGGGGTTCACTCAGGTCTATGGAGTTGACTATATGGAGATGTTTGCACCCATAGCTAAGTTCTCCACCATCCATTTTCTACTTGCATTTGCAGCTCAGCATGATCTTGAGATCCATCAGATGGACATAATGTCTGCTTTTCTGAATGGGAAGCTTGAAGAGGAAATTTACCTTTGTCCTCCTCCTGGATTCCAAAGCTCAGATGATATTGTATGGTGCCTCTATTGTGCTTTGTACAGACTCAAGCAAGCTCTGAAAGCTTGGTATACCAGACTCAGAGAAGTCTTCAAGTTTCTTGGATTCACCTGCAGCTTTGCTGATCACAGCCTGTTCTTCAAAGTCAAAAATGGGATACTCATTATTGTTGCTGTATATGTAGATGACAAACTCATCCTTTCAAAGAGCTGTGAGGCTATTGAGCAGCTTAAAAAGCAGTTGGCTGCAGAATATGACCTAGCAGATTTGGGCGAGGTGCATTGGATTCTCGGAATGGAGATCCTATGAGACAGGGACAAGGGGACTATTGAACTATCCCAGAATTGCTATGTTGAGATTATTCTTGAATGCATGGGAATGCAGGATGGACATGCAGTCACTACTCTGATCAAGCAAAACCTCAAACTCGAAAAGCTGAAGTCTCCAGAGTGTGACACCAAGTTGTACCAAAGTGGTCTTGGCACTCTGATGTATGTGATGTTGGCTATGCATCCTGACTTCACTTTCACAGTGGGCATACTAAGCCACCATGCTGCTTGTCCTGGTGATTGCCATCTCTTCATGCTGAAGCAGGTATACCATTATCTATGAAAAACAGCTGATGCCTGTCTTACTTATTTGAAGTCTACCCCAGGTGCCCTGGTGGGTTATGCAGATGCAGATGGGGCCACAGATATAAATGACCATCGGTCAGTCACTGGTTATGTCTTCTTGCTGTCTGGTGGAGCAGTAAGTTGGTCTTCTAAGAAGCAGACATCTGTAGTATTATCAAGCACTGAGGCTGAGTATATGGCCATATCTGCTGCTATGAAAGAAATAATTTGGCTTCACACTCTCTTCCATGAACTAGATGCAGATGCAATGGCCTCCCCTACCCCTCTGTTTGTTGACAATCAATCTGCAATCATGCTCACAAGTAATGCCATGTTCCATGATCACACAAAACATATTTCTATTCAACACCATTTTGTCCAGGAGAAAATAGAGGATGGGGAACTTGTTGTCAACTATGTGCCTACTATGGAGCAGGTTGCAGATGTCCTTACAAAGGGTCTCTCTTGAGACAAACATTTTTTGTTTTCTCCTTGTATGGGACTTATTTTTAAGGCTTAGTTTGTTGAGTGGGCATGTTGGAGTTTGACCAATTTCACCTTATCTTACTTGTCTTTGTCACTGCACAGCCTTACATAATTTTGCCTTTACTTAGGTTGAATTTTTTTCCTTCAGCAAATCTCAGACTTGTTCATTTAAAGTCTGAGGTAAATTCTATTCTGTTTTCTAGATATTTACATTACTGAATAATGTGTAGACTCTCTCTTACAGGTTAGAGTACTACAATATAGACTTGTTCATTTAAAGTCTGAGGTAAATTCTATTCTGTTTTCTAGATATTTACATTACTGAATAATGTGTAGACTCTCTCTTACAGGTTAGAGTACTACAATATAGACTTGTTCATTTAAAGTCTGAGACTCTCTCTTACAGGTAAAACCTGAGTCCATCAGCCTTACTTCAAGAACTCTATGCATCACTTCAAAGGCAGTGGATGGTCCCACCTGGAGGCCATGGAGGAGCTCTTTCTGAATGACCAAGCATGTGGTAGTCAGGCATACCACCCTAGCTCTAGGCCCATTGCCACATGCAGCTCCAATGTTCCTGGTGTTTCTAGCATTCCCACCAGTTCTGGCAGTCCTGGCATCTCTGCCCCCCCTAGTCACTTTGGTTCATACTATGGCACATCTACCATCTCATCTAGTTGCACATCAAACAACCTGGTCATGACCCCACCTGTTTCATCCCCCCATCTCACCTCACAGGTCCTTGGATTGGAAGTCCCAGGGGTACTTTCATGGGTACTATGCTCAATGAAGGAACTGTTGAGAAAATGTTCTCCCCCAACATCATGGCACAGCCCCCAGCACTCATACCCCACATTCACACCCCCCATTCTTTGATGCCCCCCCACCTTCTCCCATCATACTTTGCAACTCTTCTGTGCCTTCAGTTACAAGCTCTCTCCCATCAAGGAGGAAGTGCACTCTCACTGGTCTAGCTGCTGACTCTGGTTCACCAATAGGTGAACAAGGTATGTCAGCAGAAGCAGCTTTAGAGATGCTCTCACTCAGCCAGTCTACCTTGGCTTTGCTGGTCAATGTACAAGGATTGCTAACATATCTCAGATCCATTATTTCATCCTCATCTGTGGTGGCTGTGCAGCAAAGGCACACAGAAAAAATCCAGGCTGCTTGGGTGATGGTTGAAGAGCACAACCGGGACCTCCTGATTGAAGCCAAGTTGGCCTTGATGGAAGCATTCCATATTGATACCAGTGTGATCAACATATATCTTTTATCTCACAACAAGGACCTTGTAGAAGTTGGATTCAGTCATGCATCTGTAACTTGAAGCTTGTGCCTGAAGATTACACATTGTAGCTTGCATCTTGTAGCCTGCAGACTCATTTACTTCTACCTTTTTTAAATTTGTACAAGTCCAAATTCAATTTTTTGGCATGCTGCAATGTGAAGTGCAGGATGATCAAGTGTGTATTTGCATACAATTTACAGGCAGTAACATAGCATGCAAGTCAATCTATGTTACCTGTAAGTAGCACTGGTAGTCATTCTACATGGCTTTAGCAATTGCATCACAAAGAGCTTTGGTGGAAATTTGCTGAGGTGGAACAGTATCTATCTCTTCCTCTTCCTCATCCTCATCTTTGATTGAATTGTTCCCACCTTCCAGCTTGTTGGTACCACTCTCCTCAGTGTCTCAAACACTCCCACTAACTCCCTGCTCTATAGAAGTACCAGCATCTTTTGTAGTATCAACATCTTCAGAGTGATCATCTGATTGGATCATGTTGTAGAGGACACAAAGTGCAATGGGAATATGTGCTTGGACTTTGAAGGAGTATTCAGGAGGGAGGAGGAGAATTTGGAAATAACTTTTAATGACACCAAAAATCCATTCAACAACATTCTGGGCAGATGCATGATGCAAGTTGAGTAATTCTTCTTTGTTCCCAGGTCTGTGAAATAGAATAAGCAGATAAATAATATGTACCATAATGGGCATACCTTAGTGAAGCCTGGCACCATTCTGCCAGGTGATAGTAAGTATTGTGATAAGGTATGAGAACCTCCACTGATAATAGGCATCCTGGAAAACCCATGTATCCACCACCAAACCTTCCCAGCTGGTTAAGACATAGGTGAACTTCATACTGAAACTACAAGCAAATAAGCAATTCTGGGATATGAAGCCCTTTCAATTATGATACACACCATGATCATGGAGTGGGGGAGCAGCAGGGATATGGCTGCCATTGATGGCACCAATAGTGTCCTTAAAGTAGGGGAAGAAGCAGTAGTGGTTAATGATTTATGGGTGAGTATTAGTGGCTGAGGATGCAAGCAACACATGTTGTGAGTATAGTGGCTCAGATGTGAAGATTGCCACCATCTGGCAAAAGTACCTAAGTATATATGTATTAGACAAAAACTATGTATGAGTGTATAGTGACACACCTGGAGATTGTATTGTTTGATCTCTGAAAGTGTTCTCCCACATGTTGGATGGGTAAGCCAGTGACAAATGTATATAGAAAGATAGCAAGCTGCTCTTCAAGAGAGATGTGCTTTGAAGCCTTGTTTCCATAGCTGCAGAGCTCCAGGATGACACCCTTGAAGGTGTGGGCACTCATGCCCAGCTGGCAACAAATGCAATCTGGGTGACCACAGATAAGCTCAACCAGCCACACTTCTCCAATGAGAGAAGACATGTGGTATGGCCAGGGACTCCTAGGGATCCTCTCTGAAAGAGCATCTACTACTAACCTGATGAGAATGGGCATGATTGTGAGGGCCCTTTCTCATATGAGTTCTTCATGCTCTCTGGTATCAACATCCATAGCTGATATGAAGGGCAGCTGGTGCCCAATCTTCAAATTCTGACCACTATTACTAATCACTCAGATGTGCCTCTTCTGAGCAAAGCTGTCAGCCAGTAAATATGTGGGGTTACCATACACACTCTTGGGCTTCTTTGTGATCTGGTTCCAAAGCTTTCACACACCACTTCACCTCATGCTTGTTCACACTACAATGGTGCTGATATCCCCATTGTTAGCAATGAAGATCCTTCCCTGCACACTGTTCCCACCTTCTGGATCACCAATGATGTCTTCCTCTGGTTTGAATCTTGTGTCCACCCCTTCTACAATATGACCATTGCCTCTTCCACTCCATCATCCCTCCTGTCCAGGTTTGGAATCAGCATCTTGAATGCTGTTTCCAAGGAGCTTGGGATGAAGGAAGAGCTGATATCAAAGTCATTCCTGGATATTTCTGAGAAAAGAAAGTTACCAGTCACCAGTTTGATACTGACATAGTGGTATGCATCAAAAAGAGGTGTGACTATTTATGGGAATGAGACCTTGAAGAAGAAGGATCTGTGGGCAAAAGTGGCTATGACACCCAAACCAAACAGGTCTGGTGGTGAACTCAAGTTGGGGTTCAATTCCTCTACTGGCCCAGCACTGAAGATGTTCAGAGAGACCTATGGCATTGGTTTGACTATAGTGGCAAAGAAGATGAAAAAGCTAAGAGTAAGCAAGGAATCCTTGCTTCCAATGCTTACAAGCTTCATGTGAAGTGAGCTTCCACCACTGTTTCCAATGCCTGGAAACTTCCTGAACTGTATGCTGCAGGGGGGTGTACTGATTACTGGACCAATAAATGTGTAATTGATTCTCCTTGGAATGTATTCAAAGTTATGACATCTGACTTTGTTTGCTACAATAAAATCATTCTCACATACTCCATTGGTATCCATGGAGGGATTGTGCTGAGAAAAGGTGACAAATCTTTCATGCTCCAGGATGTCACTGATGGTATTCTTTCATATCATCACTTCACATGGACTTTCTTTTGGGAACTTGAGAAGCTTAATCTTGATTGGTTGCATTACAAAACCAAGGGGAATTTGAAACCACTAAAGGAACAGAAGGGGTTTTATACCAAAATGAGAACTTGCTTTCAGAGACCTTCTCAGAAAGTGCTGTTAGAGTGTCTGCTCATGGCCTGTCTACTGATCCTTTCCAAGATAAAATCCTGTTCAATATGCTGATTCTAGAACATTTCTAGTTTCATCATGGCTGAGAAGGAATCATCTTCAACCAAGAACATTCCCTGTCTTAATGGGACTAACTATTCAACTTGGAAGGCTATGATAAAAGGATATTTCATGACAATAGATTGTTGGGGTGTTGTCAATGGCACCATTCCTTCTCCTGCTGCTGGGGATGCAGGTAAACCTGCTTGGGACATAAACAATCAATGAGGAATGGGAACCATTCTCCTCTATTGTGACCCCATCATTGCACACTTGGTCAATGGAGAGGAGCATGTTGGGATCTGGAACCTCTGTGGCAATGTGGTTCATGTAGACCACATGTAGTTCCTCATTTTGCTCAGCAGCAGAAGCTGAAATGGCCTTGTGTGTGAGCCCAAGGTGCCTGATTGTACAAGTGAGGGTAGAGAGGGTGGCATACTTGTGGTGTTTGACTCAGAGCTGATGCTGAAGTTCATTGAGGTAGATGGTGTTGCAGTGTTTGATGACAGACCAAATGAAATTGTTATCAGCAGAGTTGAGGACATGATGTCACCCAGTGACACAGGAATATGTATGAGGGTTGAAAATGACACCATAGATTGCATACACATCAGGAAAAACAACTTGACATGTAGCCATATGCATCAGGTACATAATGACATATAGTTGCCATGGCACTATATAACATAAGGCACATGTTCCATATTGATATGATGCTGTCACTGAGTGACACAAAGTGTGACATAGCTGTCATAGTGATGTGAGAATGCACTGGGAGGACATTGTAGACATCATAGTGCTCTATGAATCCTACCAAGACAAAGTAGCCTATGTAGTTATGAAGGCTGGACTTTGAACTCATATGAGAAGCACACATGAAGCCAACAAATATGAATCTGATTAGCTGTGTGCAAACAATATTCATGCATGCCTTTGCATTTGAGGGGCCATGGGCATACAGATAGAGCCAGGTCTAAGAAATAGACAGACTACTGTAATGCTAAAAACATATCCAAGTCAATGTATGAATTAGCATAGAAGGACATTGCTTTCTCCAGAACATTGGCCAAAGTCCAGTCCCTGCTGATCTCCTTTCCACACTGTGCCTACAGGTGGCATGGTCAAACAATATGGTCAATTCTGATCACAGAAACATTGCAGCAACAGTTTCATGTGGAATGGGAGACAATGTACAGACCAGACATGGGATCCTGATGCTGAAGTGTGATGAACCATTCAATGGATGAGGGTAAGTCCCAAGATACTCTGGTAGCTTGAATATGATGCAAACTTGGGCTGGCTGCATATCTTGAAATAGAATAGTTAGTGCAGTCATGGTGCCATGGTGGTGAGCTAGTATATATGCACTGTTCAGTATGATAGTATCTGTGTGTGTATGGTCTTCCTCCAGTATGAACACAGTATCAAATCTAGCAGGGGTTTCATTCTTACAACCATGAGTGGTGATGTTGGGTGATACATGGATCTTCTGGAAGGTTCGGCCATATCCTGTGAAGATGCTAGGCCCTGTCTCAACATACATATGGTGGTACATGTTGAACCTGTCTGACCTGATGGGCTGCATCACCTGGTGTCATCATCAGGAAACCTGCATTTTTTCTGGTGATACTTACAGTGACTGATGGGACTTGAAGCAGTCAAATAAGTCAAAGCAGTACCAGAAGTCAGCCAGACACTGTCAGAACATCAGCCCAGATATGTTCTGACAGAAATCTGGTAGATATTCAGTACTCTGAGACTCCAAGTTAGTCAGTACACCAGGTAGTCAGAACTGTCAGACTATGAGTGATTCAGTGCTCCAGGATGTTCTGAAGCTGTCAGACAATAAGCCATTAAGTACATCAGGTTATCAGCACTCTTAGACTCCAAGTTAGTCAGTACATCAGGTAGTCAGAACTGTCAGACTATGACTCATTAAGTGCACTGGATTTTCAGAGCTGACAGGCAGTAAGTCACTCAGTACACCAGACTTTTTGAAACTGTTAGACTGTGAGTTATTCATATATTGGCTGGTCTGGGTGGCATAGGCCACCCAGTAGTGTAGTCTGTGTGTGAATGAGTAACTTAGGGCTGACGAGCTGATTCAGTCTTCCACACACAGTCATCCTTCTCCGAAGATAGGGGTCTTGTCAGCTAGGGTGCAATCAGCTAAGAAGTGGCCTTGGGCCTGCAGTTTCAAGCCTGCAAAAGCTCTCATCAGGGGGCTATGCTGCTACCCCTACTGCTATCCTTCCTAAAGACACTTAGGTAGCTACCACCTATGCCTTGCACCCAGCAGGAGTTGGCCTGCTTACTGGGGCATCCTGCTGTGGGGAACTACGACCTGCCAGGGGGGTGGTTTTAAAGACTGGGTGACTTCAGGGTGGGCATGGGAGTTCTTCCATGTGGGATGGTGCCCATCAGGGGCTGTGGCGCATTCCTGACCCATATCAGGGGCCATGGCATGTTCCTGATCTGCCCTAGAGCCAGCCTGGTGCCTAGTACATGTTTCCCCAGCTTTCACTGGTTTCCCAGGACTTCTTTTGTCTACCATATGCCACCCCTGTCTAGACCCAATTAGATCAGGGGCCCCATTTGCCATGATGCTGAGACCATTTATGTAAGAGTAACACAGATGGCTGGTCTGGGCAGCATAGGCCACCCAGTAGTGTAGTCTGTGTGCAAACAAGTAACTTAGGGCTGATGAGCTGATTTGGTCTCCTGCATGCAGTCACCCTTCTCTGAAGATAGGGGTCTGGTCAGCTAGGGCACAATCGGCTAAGAAGCAGCCTTGGGCCTGCAGTTTCAAGCCTGTGAAAGCTCTCATCAGGGGGCTATGCTGCTACCCCTACCACTATCCTTCCTAAAGACACTTAGGTAGCTACCACCTATGCCTTGCACCCAGGAGTTGGCCTGCTTACTGGGGCATCCTGCTGTGGGGAACTATGACCTGCCGGGGGGGTGGTTTTAAAGACTGGGTGACTTCAGGGCAGGCATGGGAGTTCTTCCATGCAGGACAGTGCCTGTCAGGGGCCGTTGCATGTTCCTTACCCGTATCAGGGGCTGTGGTGTGTTCCTGATCTGCCCTAGAGCTGGCCTGGTGCCTAGTATGCATTTCCCTGGCTTTTGCCAGTTTCCCAGGACTTTATTCATCTACCATATGCCACCCCTGTCTACACCCAACTAGATCAGGGGCCCCATTCACCATGATGCTGAGACCATTTATGTAAGAGTAACACAGACTAGGCTTTCAGAACTTCAGCCTATGGACGCATTAAGTACAATAGGCTTTCAGAACTATCAGGCAATAAGTCATTCAGGTACACCAGACTTTGTGAAACTTTAGACTGTGAGTTATCCAGTATATCCAGTTTGTCAGAACAGCAGACTACGAGGCACTCAGTGTACCCATGGCTTTCAGAACTATCTGCAATCAGACTATAAGTTACTCAATATACCCAGGTTTTCAGAACTGTCAGGGATGAGTTATTTAGTATACCAGATTTTCAGGTGTGTCAGACTGTCAGTCATTCAGTACTTCAGGTGTTCAAAGCTCTTAGATTAAGAGTACTAGTCAGAATCCTCAGATAATCAGCGTCTTATGTTTTCAGTTTTAGAATGTTAGACTTCAGAACAATTTTCACCATGCAAAATTCAGTATATATGTAAGACAGGCTTTAAATTGAATACTATCCCCTCTACTCTGAATCTTGTTCAAAACAAGTAGCCCTCCCAGACACAAAACCCATTTGTGAACATGTGACCTCAACTGTAGCAAGTGGTTTGTGAGCACCAATATAATCCTCAGCACCATTGAAGATTTTCTTCCACTTCTTCTCTGTCACCTTCTCAATGGCTGTCATCACTTCATTAGAAGCAAAGCCCCAAATTGTATAAGAGAACTTGTGAAGGGCCTTCTGGGGTGGGACCTCATAGTATGCAGTTTTCCATTGCCTAAACATTCTCTCGACCTACAAATATTTAAGGTGTGGTGACACCACCATAGGTAATGTACTTACAGCAATGGTTGCAAGGGCAAGGGCACCAACTGGCCTTTTCCAACTCTTGATTTGATTGGATACAGTATGGGTTGTCTCGAGGAAGTGGGCAAATGTATCAAGAATACATTCATGCAAGAATAGACCACTTGTCACCTTCAAGGTGATCAGTCCAAGAAATGTTCTGAACTGAGGATGTACAATATTCTTGGGGTCAGTATCATTGACCATCTGCCACATGTATGGAAGGAGCTCCAGAGGGCAAAGAACCTTCCAACCTTGTGAGTTGACTACTGCTGTGGGTTCAGGACATGCCCATGCAATGTATTGTGCACGTGACTCGGATGTAGTGAGCTCTTGATACTTGTTGAAGAAGGCTTCCACTGCCTTGCCTGCTCGGTCTGCAAGATCTCCTCGCCAATCATAGCTATGCTGTTTGAGCTTCATCATGTTATTGTATTTAGCACATCTGCAGTTGGTGAAAGACTTACTAAGGTAAAAATGGGCTCATTATGGATATTGACAGTGTGTGGGATGTCGAAGAAGTGATCCTATAGCTTCTGTGATGTTTGTACATGCTCAGAGTGGACAAGCCTCCAAACATTATCTAGCAATGCAACATATACATACCATTGTGGCAGGAAGGCATCTCACCATTTTGATGCAGTTGCAGGGTAACTGGGGAGATCTTCATTCTTGTACTTTTGCTGATGACATTTACTTACATGAACATTGTCGCCTTCTTCCTTGCTGTCCTCAGCACCATCTGTGTCCACAGGGGCAACTGTTATGCTAAGACTGAGGTCTGTAACGTAGGTCGAGCCCAAGTAATCATTCTACAACATGACAGTTGTAACCTTCTATCTGAAGGATTTATCATAGTTCTGATAGAGAGCTTGGGAGCTCGAGTTTGAAGTTCTGAGGAACTAGCCAATAGATTGGGCAGCTCTAGTCTGAGGGTCTATTCTAGACTAGAGATGACTATATATAGTACAGAGGAAGAGGCCTCAAGGTGACCTCATGTAACCAGAGAGACAAAGGCCATTGGCCAGAGTCCTACATGTGTTGAACATGTGTAGAGAGAAGGTTCTGCTATTGGCCGAGCCAAAGCACAAGTCAAAGGAACAAGAAAGAAACACATAGAACAAAGCCAACAACACCAAACAGTCAAGAGGAGAAAGAAAGTCTCACAGCAAGGTGTGAATCGTAACAGCAACATCATGTGAGCCACCAGCACATTCAGACACTGGCTGTGTGTTTGCATGCACTCTTCTGCCATGAGTTTGTAATGCATGCTGTGATTGAGGTGCCAGTTGGGTTGATTTAATCGTTAGCACACAAAACGATGTGATGATTGGGGGCTGAAAGTAGACTGTCAGTGACAATGCCAGTGCTTGTAAGTTACACACCTTTGGTACTCCTCCATTGGCTATCTTGAATCCTGTTGCCTTCAGATGGCTTCTTGTGGTGATGGGTATGTGCATTGGGGGGTCCTGGATATTGCTCTTGGTGCTGTTGACATCGTGATTGTAAGTATCATGACCATTGTCCTGTTCAACATCTCTGGTACTTTCACCATCCTTGTGATTGTTGCCATCATTATCCTCATGGGGTGGTAACATGTTCTGACCAACTTGTCGAATACAGAATGGAGATGTGAAGGTGTCAGCAGCATCTGGATCATATGACATGACTTGGGGCTTGTTGACATTCACTGGATCTTCACCTTGATTTTCTCCTTCCAAATCATCTTCATCATCATCCTCTAGCCCACCATATGGTTCATAGTTAAAATCTTTAAGCATGAGTACATATCACCAGCAAATACATGAGGAATATAAATACTTACTGCATGATTGAACAGGCTGTGACTTCAAAGGTGAGGGTGCTAACACAATATAGAAACTGAGTAAATTGAAGTAGATAAGAAAAAAAATAGTGAGTACAGACCTTGGTTGTCATTCACCACACTTGAATCAGGTCACACAGCAGAATGGCTGCGAGGCTTCTGAGCCTTCCAACCTGTCAACAAACCTGAAATTCAGGGTGCAGTCAGTGAATGTTCAGTGGTGGTGGAGTTTTTTGACTGTTTACAAGGTGGGCTGTAAAAAAGAAATGGAGTATGGATGAGATCTATTGGAGAGGTATGAGTGACACAGTCTGACCATGAACAAGAAAATGCACCACTGGGAGTTTCCTTTTCCATCATGCTTGTGCTTCTTGCTGTGATCATCCACATTGCACCTATGGTCTACACTCCCTTGCCTCCCTCTACTCACCCAATTCTTTCCAGCATCCCCAGACTCATATCCATCACTCTTGTCAGTCTTGCTTTTGTCACCTGGATAGTCCAATACTAACAACTTGCTACCTGATCTCGCTAGGCTTGGCCCTTCATTTGCTCTGCATGAGCACCTATCATCTCTCTTTTCTTATGCATTGTACTCACCTTGACTCATATTCTGCCTTTCATTTGAATGATCTATGTGATCAGAAGGTGAGTGGACACCTCAAGTCTCATGATGGAAAGTAAACACTGACTGTTTTCACTGTTACCATGTCCCTTGGCTCTTGTCATCCTTGTGCCCCCAAGTCTCATCTCATTGTGCTCCACAATTCTAGACTCTTGTGTCTCCTTGTATTGACTATCAGTGTCATTTCTTGTTTTTCTTGCTGTCTCCACTCACGATCTAGTATACTGCCTGTCTGCATCAACAGCCATCTCGTTCTTGTGGTCAGCCAAGTTCCAAGTGTTGTTACCCCCATCTTTGGCTGCAACAAAGTACCTCTATCAGTGCTGTTTCATCACAAACAAGGTATGCACTGTCCATAGTTCCACTCTGGTTTGTGATTGACATCTTTGTGGGGGGAGCAAGCTTTTGAATGTCAGTGCTGGGTGGCCTCTGTGCATTGGCACAATTGACTTGTTCTTGAGTCCGCATTCTCTGCTCAAATTTGGCCACTTCGTTAATGATGGCATCTTGTTCTGTTTGCGTTAGCTTCTTCTTTGACCCATTTCATTGGCTTCATTGTTGTGCTGGGCTCAAGTCAAGGAGACCCAGGTGAGCAGTTTTATTTGCTGCATGAGTTGCAACCATGGCTCATGCCCAAGTGACCAGTCATGACTGAAGTGGCTGCAAACAGCCAGAACTTAGTACAAGACAAACAAAGTCCAATGTATGTACAACACCAAGTTACATCATCTTCATTTGTGCAACTCAAAGTCACTTTGCTTTGTCACCCTTGCTGTGTCTATAACACCTCTTTTGACATGTAATTTAGTATTCAAGTACCATGGAATGCTTTTGACTCTGAACTGACAACCTGAATGATCATTATATATAGTCTAAAGTACCAAATGTCTTCAACCTTCAAGCCCAGAATATATTATTGTGCAAATGCAATTTTACCTGCATGTCAAAAAGGCTTTCAATCCCAAGCTGGATATACACAACATTACAAGGTGATACCTGATAGACTCTTTTAAAATTTTGAACTGAGAACACTCAACATCTTAACAAGTCTGTCCATGGTAGATCCAGGCATAGACCTCACCAACAGCTCCCACCTTATCATGATGATGAACTCCAGCCTCCCATAGGTGCTTATTATACACCACATCCTGTTTTAGATGGTAGGAGAAAATCTACTATTGTCAGTGTTAACTTGTGATTGAGTAGTACTAATTGCAACTATTATATAACTAGGAACTCCATGTGATGTGGATGGTAACTACCTCCCTCCCAAAACTCCACCACCACCACTGCCACAACCAGTTAATCCACAAGATGCCCAACCTTGGCACCCATTCACTAGCCAAGGGCATTTTGAGCTGGCTGACTTCCTCTTTTGCAGGGAGCAAATGTCAGGAGGCAATATCAATGACTTAATGCATATATGGGCTGCACTGGATGAGAAGGGAAAACCACCATTCAACAGTCATAGCCACCTCTATCAAACAATTGATGATATCAGTCAGGAAAATAGCTGGGATTGCTTGGAGATGCATCATGTAGAGGCTAACAATCCTAATGCAGCTCCATGGAAGCAATCTACATACCAAATATGTCTTCATGATGCTGGGAAGCTAGTGGAGCAACAACTTTCCAATCCTGGTCTCAAGGAGTTTATTGACTACTCTCCTCAGTTGGTTTTTGGAGAAAATCACCAAAGGGCATGGTCTAATTTTATGACTGGAAATTGGGCTTGGAATCAATGTGTAAGCTCCTTATCCCAACTTATTATTGATGATGAGATTATATTTTAATATTCAATATTTAAGAATGAACTTGCTAAAAAAGAGGAAAATCATGGAGCAATGTTTGTTCCAATTATCCTTGGAAGTGACAAGACAGTTGTATCTGTTGCAACTGGAAACAATGAATATTGGCCACTCTACATAACTACTGGCAATGTTCATAATTCTGCTCACTGTGGACATGGACAGGCTGTGAGTTTGTTGGGATTTTTATCAGTTCCCAAAAGTAGGTGGCAGTTCAAATTTTACACTTGTGAGATAATCATTGATGGGCGTGTTGATATCAGCTGATAAGGAATTTGAGGCAGATCCAGATTTCTGAAACTTCTGTCAGCATCTATTCCAAACCTCACTTGGAGCTGCACTTGAGACAATAAAGCCTATTATCTCAACACCCAAAGTGATACTATGTGCTGATGGTCATTACCAATGTGCAATATATGGCATTGGTCCATACATTGCTGACTATCCAGAACAAGTTCTTCTTGCTTGTATTGTACAAGGGTGGTGTCCCAAGTATGCTCTCATGTATATTCAAAGTCTTGCATCTAATTTCTATTAATTTTTTGTTAGATGCACAGCTCATTGCTCAAGCTGAGATGGTGATGATAATGCTATATTGTGTAATCATGACTACACCAAATTGCTAATGAGCAAATTTACACATCAAGTACTTTGGAAACAGTATGGAATTGTGGATGACATTTTGGTGAGTCCAAAGTACTATGGACTTTCATATAATATCTGATGAATTGTTTTAGCCTTTTACAGCCTACCTTTCTAGGGCAAATATCCATGAATTGCTTTCTCCTGATATTCTTCATCAAGTTATTAAAGGAACTTTCAAAGATCATCTTGTGGCTTGGGTAGAGGCTTATATTAAAGGACACTTCCCTGATCCAGATGCTATATTAGCAGACATTGATCGCTGATATGAACTTTGGATTTCCTATCATTATCAATTACCACATTCACTCTCTATCAGTATTGCTGCAGTTCCATCCTTTCCTGGTTTAAGAAGATTTCTCCAAGGATGTGGATTTAAACAATGGACTGGAGATGACTCCAAGGCTTTGATGAAAGTGAGTATTATTTTACAAGTTCACATATTACTGTACTGATTGCATCAAGGTCTATCTTCCAGCAGTTGCTGACTACTTGCCTGATAAAATGGTTCAAGCAATTTCAGCATTCATGGACTTTTGCTATATTGTTCATCAATCAAGCTTGGATGAGGGAGATTTGGCAGCAATGAAAAATGCTCTCTCATGCTTTCAAACACAGAACAATTTTTGAAGAAAGTGGAGTTCATGCAAAAAGAATATCCATGCCTCGCATTCATGCTTTGCAGCATTATCATGATATGATCCAATCTTTTGGTGCTCCAAATGGGCTCTGTTCATCCATCACAGAGTCCAAGCATATCCAAGCAGTCAAGGATCCATGGAGAAGAACCAATCAATATGAGGCATTATATCAGATGTTGGTGGTAAATCAACATTTGGATAATTTGGGAAACTTTAGGGCATGTATGGTTGCAAAAGGAAAGTGGATTTTTAATATACTATGCACCTTTGGTGTTTTCTAAGTCAATTCAATAGGTTATTTGTCTAAGCCATTGGTTCCTCAAGGCATTTCCCCACAAATACTTCCTATTGAATGGAATGAGCCAAATGCATGTAATGATGAAAACATAGAAGAAGTAAAGGATATCCAAGGTGCTAGAGTTGAAGCAACTGTGCAATTGGCAGGGGTTCCATGTAAGTTATTTATACACATATAGTATGATTTCTGTTATAAGTACTGTTTCTTAGCTCCTTGACATCTCAGGGAATTTTCTGACATGGGTCAAGATGTTAATCATGATGAGTTTCCCAACTTGGTGGCAGCATTTGTTTATCAACAACAACATCCTGGTGCAGTATTGGGTGCATCTTTCTCATATCCTCTAATATTGGAGAGGGGATATACTTTTGATTCTGCAATTGCCACCTTTCATGCTCCTAGTGATCTTTCTGGAGTTGGGGGAATGCAATCTCAAAGAATTCATGCAACCCCATCTTGGAGAGGTGGACCCCCAAGATATGATTGTGTTTTTGTTGAAAAAGATCCCTCTTTGCCAGGTTTTCAAGGATTGCTTGTAGCTCAAGTTATTCTTCTATTTTCATTTTCATACAGAAACATGACATATTCCTGTGCACTAGTCAGATGGTTTCAGACCATTGGGGATAAACCATGCCAAAACACAGGAATGTGGATGGTAAAACCATCATTTGATGACAATGGAGACTGTGTGGTCAGTGTCATTACCTTAGATAACATTCTCAGACCAGCTCATCTCATTGGAATTTATGGACCTGAGCCTCTTCCAAGGAACTTTACACATACTGATTCACTTACTGCTTTTTTGCTTTTTATGTCAACAGATTTTCTGGCTACCATGCTTATCAACTTTGTTTTTAATTGTGTACCTAGTAGAGATAATCTTTTGCACCACAGAATGATTTGAAATCATAAGTAATAATATGCAGGTCTGTATAACTCCACTACTGGGCCCCTGCACAACTCTGTACAGACCTCTAGTAGTATTGAAAGGGGATTGTTTTGCTGATGCCAACCACATGAACATTGAAAATTGCTTGCTATGTTCCAGTACTGCTGACACCCAAGCATGGAATGCCAGGGCTGGAGGATGCTCAACTTGTTGACACCCTGCATGAGCAGCACAAGTATCTCAATGATGCAAAATGCACAAGCCAGTTCACAGATCATGCATGATTGTGCATGACACTGAGCCTACTAGTGGAAGGTAGTTAGGTGATGCTCTGTTCCCAGACTCACAGAGAAAGTAGCCAATGTCCATCAATACCTGTTCCTCCACCTTGCAATACTGATGAACACACCATTGATTGAATCCATCAGGGCAGCCACCCAGGATGCCACATCTTGTCATGCAGCATGGGTATGGGCAACTCTTCTTCTCAGGCTTGTGAGAGCATGGAGGGAAAGTAGGAAAAGCTATAGGATAGTTCCTAGGCTCATCCCAAGGGGTGCTGGGTTGGAAGGAGACAGGGAGTGGACATGGTGGATACCTGGGATGTGAGGGGAGAATTCCCCAAGGGCTGGGTAGGCTGACAATGAAATTCCACCACTAGAATTGTGAAGGGGATTTTTCTGTAGAACTAGGAAGATTGGCAAAGGTTAGGGCTTGAAGGGTGGCTATTCTTGACTCTGGGTTTGGAAGGGGATTCTTGTAAATGCAGTGGTAGACTTGTAGTGTGCTCAGTGGATTTTCTATCATGAAGGGAACTTGGAGAACTCAAAAGAAACACAAGGAATTAGGAAAAACCAACAGTGCCATTTT